>CM035158.1:90775446-91089882 GCA_020205615.1 Panax quinquefolius
ACAATTCCTTTCAGGTAATAAGAGTGTAGCTGGGTCGAACAGGGATAACAGGGGAATAGAATGGTGGTCTATAGTTGTTGAGGTTCTCCCTAAACAGTATGGAAATAATTTTATTAAGAACTTTAGATAAGTGTGTTGTATTTTATACGTCATTTAATAGTTATATTTTGTGAATCAAATAGGGTGAGGCGAACCCAACGTTGGAAGGGTGTTTTGCCACGATCATACAAGATGTCTAATGACATACAACCTCGTGTTATCATAAGACAGGGTTGTGCACATCCACTTTCTGAGTATATCTACGAGCACTACCTATATAATCTTAAAGTTTGGTTGAAATATAATTTTTAATTGCAGACAGTGGAGATAGTTATATGTCAAGAGAAGACTCACCATTGGAAAGAACATGATAGTAATCTTCTCGTTTTTCTTTGGGGTCTATTGGGTCAACCAAGGATAATTCTATGAACATATGATATCTATCATAACCTAGACGCATGGCCTCCCATGTACGAAGGTTTCCTTGACCACTTCCCAAAGATTTTAATTTTTAAAATAGTTATTGACTGTACCTTTATGTAAGGTGCCATTGTGACGTGCTATCCAAGGTTGGGATGAGAGTCACAGTTGGTATATATTTGTATCAAAACTCATAACATATGTGTTGTTGTATTTTGCACGACAATTGTAGTAATAAAGTTGTAGTTGTTTTATGTACCATGTATTTGGCGACTCAGAATAGGTTGGATGGATTGGACCTATTTTAGGGGCGTCACAAAATCATATAACACATAATAATATCAATAAAATTTAATTTATTAGATATTCTCATCGAAAAACATAATTTCAAGGCTATCCAAATTCTCAAATTCTCACATCCAATAAAAAGAAAAGGATATCATATGCGATTCGATAAGTGACAACTCAGAAATCATTAGTCAATGTGAATGAAAATTAGAAAAGGAGTTTCTAATTTACATTAATTAGAGTTGTGCATTTTGTAAATCTAAATGCATATGATTAAATAAATAAGACTTGTCAATGCATTCATGTCTTATGTTTAATCGGAACATTGTATGGTGGAAAGATTGAATTGTACGGTAACTATTCACAAAATAGGTCTTTGTGTTCTTTGGGATTAAACGTTGAATCCATATTATCCGGATAGTCATGATACATTATCGTAAGGTACCGGTGTCTCTCATGATGTAGAATAAATATTATTTATTTATATTTGAATTAAAGGAATTTAATTCATTATAAATAATATTGGAATGATTCTAATTTATTTATTCTACTTATTGGCTTAATATTGAACCTAGAGGGTCACACCGCAAAAAGAGAAATATAATTGAATAAGTGATTGGCTTAATAATAATAAATTAAGTGTATTTAATTGATTAGTATATTAAATTAAATAGCATAATATTTATAATTAAGTATTTAGAGAAATACTAAATTATAAATTAATAAGAGAAGACTTAATAATAATAATAATAGTAATAATAATAATAATAATAATAATAATAATAATAATAATAATAATAATATTATTATTATTATTATAATAAATAAATTAGCTAAATAATAATAATATAGTATTTGAAAAAAACTAATATTTATAATTAAGTAATTAGAAAATACTAAATTATAAATAAATAAGAGGAGTCTTATTAATATAGTTCCTAATTAGATTGTGAATTAAATTAAAATTCTAACTCCTAAAAGGTTTAAGGGGAAGAGTTAGTCTATAAATAAGAGGAGTTTTATTGTGGGATAGACTAATGTCAAGACTAATACTAATGGAACTCTTGTAAGTATTATCAAAACCCTAAAGAGTTAGGAGAGAGAAAATTAGGTCTAGCCACCCTAGGTCTAGTAGAACCTAAATTTACTTCTTCAATCAATATTCTCTTGGTGGATCACCTCTTGGGCATTGCACACTTTGAGTAGCGAATGTTTTGATTCAAGGAATTGGAGTAGCATGAAAGAGCAAATGCTTGGAGATTGAAGATTACATCATGGAGTTGATCATCTTCAAAGGTATATCTTTTATCCTTCCTCGATTAATAATATTGCATAAAGTGATTCTTGGGATTGCAGAAAATTTTAAATATGATTTATGTCATGCTTCCACTCTATTTACAATATGATTGTATGTATGTCTTATTTTTAGAGACCAACAATGACATCAGAGCCATCCTTATGCGAATTATTAATTATTTTTTGATTCATATATGTTTATATGTGTTTAAAACAATTTAATTGGGCATAATTATTGTCAAAGAATTAAGGTTTTTGGAGAAAAAATGGTAATTCGCGATCTGAAAAAACTGATTCTTCCCAACAGCGCATCCGCGCTGGATTGAAGTTTACTGAGGGTACAGTAGCTCTGATTTTTAGTTCAAACTCGGTGCGGCCGCGCTGCATTGCAGAAAACTATTTTTTTATTTTTTCAAATTAAGATAAAAAGTTTATTTTGATTTGAAATTTGATTAAAATAAATATGTTTATTTTAATTTGAATTGGATTCCATGATAATTAAAATAAAGGAGTTTATTTTAAAATTGAAATTGGATTTCATGCTCACTATTATTTCCTATTAAATGATATATATATATATATATATATATTGAATGATTATTTTTCATAAGATGAATATTTTATTGATATATATGATGATATGTGTGATAATAAAAGGGATAATTTTGGACCGTTGACCCATGCGATTGGATTTAATTTTAATGGATACTTGAATGAATATGGTTTTCATAAATGGGGTTTACGTACCTCGCCTATCAAATTTTCTGATATAAATTCTATCTTCTTCCTACGTACCTTCCCTTGACTGCTGATCAAGATTTCTGTTTTATGAAAATAGTTTGTAATAGGATTTTGTAGAATTACTCAAGAAATTGGAGTTGAAGAGCAGGAGCATTAAATACCGTTTGTAATGAAGCCCGAGTTAAATGTAATAGTTATAGTCAAATTTTATTCTTGCACCATAGGTTTGACCTTTTGGTTCATGGTGGCTCCAGTGAACCAAATTAGAATTAAGTTCATAATTATCCCAAGTAGAATATATGGTTTTGTATATGTGGATGCTAATTATATAGCAAATATATTATTTTACATTGTGATGTATGTTTAATTTGATACCTATTTCTATATATATATATATATATATATATATATATATATATATATATTTGCATGCGCGTTAAACAAGATGAGACAATTAATAATAATAACCCTCAAAGATAATATATTAAGTTGATTGTGTTCAAAGACATTGGAGAATGTTGAACGTAGTCTTCTAGCATGGTAAAGCGATAGAGTATTGAGCCTTTCATATGAGTTTGTTGTGCACAAACAAGGCTTGTATTAAATATTTAAGATGTTGCTTTATTACATTGGATGTTTATATGGAATTGAACGATACCATTTTGTTGTGCACAAACAATGACTGTATTTTTCTCTTCACTTATATGGAAATGTTAGGTCTAACTTAAATTAGATAATTTTAGTTTGGATGTGCACACACATAACTATTATTATCTAAGAGACAAAATTACAAAGGAGTTATATGAAGATGTAATTGACAAAAGTTGTCTACATTTTGAATAAATATATAGTTTATTGTGCACAGACAAGGCTATATGTTTATTGCAATATGATCCTTTCTCACTAAGAAGATTTTTATAAAATTATTTAAACAAGATCTACCGAACTATATATATAGAGGGTTATATAGTTTGAAGAAAATAGTGGGAGACACCATTTTAATAAAGACCTAAATTAATCTGGTGATTAATAATGAATGCATGCTAATATTGTTAAATTACGAATTTCACTTACATAATTTTACTATGCCTAATTTACTATCACTGCGGAGCATATTGAATGTTAATAAGTTAATCGGATCAAACTATACAGATTGGTTAAGGAATATGAGAATAGTTCTCAAGGCTGAAAAGTTATCTTATGTCCTTAATTCGCATGTCCCTGCAATGGTTGCAAAAAATGCCTCTAAGGAAGAGCTTGATTCTTTTAGAAAGTGGCAAGATGATGCACAGTGGGCTCATTGTATCATGTTGGCATCAATGAGTAACGAGTTACAGCGTCAACACGTGAAAATGGACGCGCTAGCTATCTTTCTTCACCTTCAAGATTTGTATGGTGAGCAACGTAGGGTGGATAGATATCAGATATCTAAAAAGCTCTTCCGATCTAGAATGGCCTATGGAACTACAGTGCAGACACATCTCCTAAAAATGATCAATCTTATTTAATAGTTGGGACAAGTGGGTTTTATCATGGATGGTGAGTTAAGCCATGATATGATCTTGTAGTCACTCTCGGACTCCTTCTTACAATTTGTTGTGAATTTTCACACGAATAAGCTAGATGTCAGCTTGCCTGAATTGTTTAACATGTTGAAAACTTCTTAGAGTCATTTTCCAGCCAAGAAAGACCAAGTCTTATTGGTAGATGAATCTTCCAAGAAAAGGAAGCAGGCCAAATGAACTTCTAAAAAGAAGAAATTTAAAGAAGGCAAAAGGAAAGGAAAAAACAAAGGATAATATGAACCAAACTGATGTGGATAACAAAAGATTTTGCTTCTATTGCAATAAGCCTGGACACTAGAAAAGAATGTGCGAGTAGTATCTTGCATAGGCTAAATAGAAGAAGCTTGGTGAAGTTTTGGTTACAAATACAGGTTTATTCATGATTAAAATAAATCTTTCTGTAAGTCACGGTTCTACTTGGGTATTAGGAGAAGTAATCACGCATTTGGGAAATGAAACAAAGGTTGTTGCATTAGCCATAGGAACTTAAAGTTTAGCATTGCCTACATACAAGTCTGTTAAGTTAATAAGGTATTATTATTTTCCAGTTCTCATTAGAAACATTATTTCCATATCTTTGTTGGACAAGGAAAGTTTTGGTATTATATTTAAGAACAATATTTGTTCTATTTATAATAATAATGTTTTGTTTGGAATTAGAAGATTACTTGATGGAATTTATATACTTGACTTACATAAAAAAATATTTTGCAAATTGAACAAACTAGTAAAAGAAAAGGAGATGATTATTCAAAAGTTAAATATATGTATTTGATGAAATATAAGTTTTGAATCATTTGAAAGGTTTAAAAAATTCAGAAGTGAAACAAACTGATAAAGTATTTGGATTCTTCGATCGGATCGATGAAGGGAATATTTGATCAATAAGTTTCTAAATCAACTCAAAGAAAAAATGGTATTTTCTCATCATGGACTCTTCTTGATACACAATAATTGATTGGTGTATCTGAAAGGAGAAATTGTACGTGTAACGCCCCAAATTCGGGTACTTGAAACTCGTATTCGGTGCTACATGATACCATTCACTCAAACTTTTAATATTGATATTTAAACCAAAATATATCATTACATCAAGTTCAAATTGTCTACCTAGGTTCGCAGACCTTTAAGTACTTCATTACATGATATATAAAGTATTATCACATTATAAATTCTAATTATTACAAGTAACGACTTTTAGCTACTCATTTAGCTTTCCTTTGCCTTTGTCCTTTTCGCCCTTCTGTATGATCCTGCCTAGCTGAAAATATTTAATTTCAAAGCAAGAATGAGCATTTAATTGCTCAGCAAGTAATAGCAGTTAATAAGCATCATGTACAAGGTTTAAAGATTTTCTTTAAAAATACTTCTACAATGAATCAATAGTTATGAAGTAACGGAAACAATTCTGAATAACCTATCAAATAGTTTATATTTTTGAAACGATATACTGACTATCGATGTTGAGTGGTCAAAAGACCAAGAACTTGTGTTTTCAAGTTTCTAATAAGGTTTGAATAGAAATTCATCTACAAACCAGCATGCTTACGGGCACGGTGGGTGATCAGCCCGTTATGCCCTGCATTGATCAACACTAGCATACAAGAACGACATTCATGTTCATCATACCAAATTCGGCGCATAAAGACTTTCAAATGAGAAGTAAAGAAATATTTTACTTAAGATAAATGAAATGGCTTAAGCTTACTTATTAACATAGTTTATGAGAAAAAGAACTTTAAAATTATGCATTATAGAAAATTGGATCATCTTTATGCACCCGACAAAAGAGTTGCACGATTTGGAAATTAATACATATAGATGTTCATAAAAGTGTTGTCAGATGAATATATTAGTTGCACATCAATGCCTAATGTACAAGAATGAAATATTTGTAATGATAATACAAATTGTACAAGTTAGGGAACCTATATAATCATACAAACATCGATAACTTGCACAATATAAAAGTAATGCACAAGATTGAGATACTTGTTTAAAATATAAACAAGTTTAGGATACTTGCGTAGATAAAGACCTCTTTACACAATGTAAAAGTAGTGATCGTGGTTTAAGATAATTTCTTTAGCATAGACAAGTTAAAGATACTTGCATTCAATGTATAAATCGAATAAAGTTAGGAAACTTTCTCAGTTACAACATTAGAGTAAGTTAAGAAACTTGCCTTAAGCGTTATTCTTCTTCTTCTTCTTCTTCTTCTTCTTCTTCTTCTCAGCCTTAACTACCCCCTTGATCTTTATCTTCTTCCTCTCCCTTTTGATCCGGCCAACTTTCTCTCTTTTCTCTCCAATTTGCTAGAGTTCCCCCTCCCCTCTTAGTTTTGGTGAATTGGTGAGTTCTAAGTGAAGGAGGAATGGCCTATTTATAGGATTTCCTAAGTTAGGGTATTTAGGACTTTAAACCACAAAATATCTACCCAAGACTTAGCCTGTAACGCCCCCAAAATAGGTCCATTCCATCCAACCCATTCTGAGTCGCTAAATATATGGTACGAAAAACAACTACAACTTTATTACAACAATTGTCGTGCAAAATACAACAACACATATGCTGTGAGTTTGGATACAAATATATACCAACCAGAAGTACGTCACAATGACACCTTACATAAAGGTATAGTCAAAACTGCTTTTAGAAATTAGAATCTTTGGGAAGTGCTCAAGGAAACCTTCGTACATGGGAGGCCATGCTTTTAGGTTATGGTAGATATCATATGGCCACAGAATTATCCTTGGTTGACCCAATAGACCCCAAAGAAAAATGAGAAGATTACTATCATATTCTTCCCAATGGTGAGTCTTCTCTTGACATATCATTATCTCCACTGTCTCTAATTGGGTATTATACTCCAAACAAACACCAAGATTATATAGGTAGTGCTTGTAAATATACTCAGCAAGTGGATGAGCACAACCATGTCTTATGATAACACGCGTTTGTATGTCATTAGACATATTGTATGATAGTGACAAAACACCCTTCCAACGTTGGGTTCGCCTCACCCTATTTAATTCACCAAAAATAACTATTAAATGATGTATAAAATACAACACACTAAAGTCCTCAATAAAATTATTTCCATACTCTTTAGGGAGAACCTCAACAACTATAGACCACCGTTCTATTTACTTGTTATCCCCGCTCAACCTAGCTACACTTTTATTACCTGAAAGGAATTGTGAAACAAAAGGGTGAGCACAACTAGCTCAGCAAAGAATATTATGACTAAAGATAAATAAATTATCAATAGTCTTCATCAGTAATGAATCAGAGATTTAGAACATATGGTAGATGATAAAACCTTTCAACCATAGTTGCAGCGGAATGAGTAATGCATTAGAAGAGTTAAATAGACTATAAAGTCTATTGTCTTCTCCACGTTAAAAGTCCACCAACAATGTTTTATCCTCAGTAACATCAATCAACAGCTTCCTTTCCACAATCATATGAATAACTCATAATCATAATTGTGATTCTAAATTCCTCTTCTCATCCGGAATGAAGATAATTTTCATCACCGCCTTTACCTCGAAACATCAAATATCATGGTTATACCAAATCACGCCTCGCTCATAATCATACTAATAAATTCATCTTTGCACCACGGGTCAAAGATATTCATCAACAGATTCATCTTTACACTACAAAGCAAAAGATATTCAACAACAGTCATTTTTGATTACGAGCCAAAAGATATTCATCAATAATTCATCTTTGCACTACAAAGCAAAAGATATTCAACAACAAAGTCATCTTTGCATTACGAGCAAAAGATATTCATCAATAATTCATCTTTGCACTACTGTGCTAAGATATTCATCAACAAGTCATCTTTGCACTACGAGCCAAAGATATTCATATATCAAAGAAGTACATAATCATTTCAGAAGTTATATAACAATAATTATAACCATGTTGATCAATTCACCTTTGCACTTAAGCTAAAAAATATTCAATTGTAAATTCAATGGTCATGATCATACCAGTCAACAATCCAACTTTTGCACTACTGGCCAAAGAGAACCTATAGTCACGATCATACCAATAATCTACCCATCTTTACACTCAAGTCAAAGAGAAATATCATCATTAGGGTTATAAGAATGTTATATAAAAACAATATAATCAAAACATGGTTTTAATTTCAAAAGTAAGATTCATAAATCAACGATAATTTGGTCAGAGAAGAAACCAATTTGTCGTGAATAGTACTTCGATCCGCATATAGTAAATCAGATACGCGTATAAGTAACTCTCGGCATGAAAAGATAAAGTTTCATAATAAAATTCATATCCATATTTATAACACCTTAATCCAAATGTTATAAATCACTTAGAAATCTCATAATCTAATATTATTAATATTATAATAATATTTTAATCATTTTTAAACTTATAAATAATTTAATCCAATTATTTACACTTTAATAATTAATGCATTTAATCATCTAAAATGCCAAACTCATAAGATTTCATCATCATTAACCAAAACCCTCATAAAAAATCTGCATATACTTCATATATGATTCTCAAGCCAATAAATCATATTTTCCAATTTTCTTACTTCACAAAACATATTTAATTCATTTACTCATAACTAGAACATTTTCATGAAAAATACCAAATCAGTTCCAAAAATATTTATTTACTGGGATTTAGCATAACATAGTCCCATATTGAACATATATTTTTCTCGAAATTTTAAAAATTCATTTACTATTTTTCATATGGCCAAAACCATCGAATATTTAAACATTTATCATAAATTATACTTTTATCCAAAAATTCTGAAATTTACACGGTATACTGATATTATATAGATGTACTCCCAATAAAAATTTCATTAATTTTGGAGTTAATCACAAGGAGTTATAAGCGGTTACTTTTAAAATAGTCTTTTCTCATAAAATCCATAACTCCTAATCTATACATCCAAAAATCGCCATTTTTCAACACAATCTACAAAACTCATCAAAATATCATTTCAAATTTTTCCAGAATTTTTGAAGGTCTGAAAAAATACAAAACTGAAAAACATAATCACCTTTAAAAATCCCTTACTATCCCTTACCTCAAAAGAGCAGTACTTCTGACTAGAATAACGCTGAACGAACTTGCACCGTATAGCAATACTCAAAGTATACTCAAAATACTCATAAGAATACGCTCGATAATATAGAGAGAGAAAACTTCAGTTTCTGGTGTGATTTTCAATTCTAACCTAAGCTCTCTATTTATAGAAAATCGCTTAGAACACCAATGCGAAAATTTAATAAAATAATAATATATATTATAAATTCTCACGCACACACTTTTGAATCCAATTTCAGCAATTGTACACATGCAAAATGAGGCCCACACATTGAAAAAACGTTTTTGTTAATATAAATATTTAAAACTTCCAAAAATCAATTATTTTGGAACTCTAAAACTTTAATAATTCATAATAAATAGCCTTTTTGTCAAAAAATTCGAATCTTGCGTGTTTTTATAGGAAATTCAATTATCTACAACTTTGCAGAAGAAAAGTTTTCCAAAATCTAAAGAAAAATTGACCGAAATCCACAAACGGGCGATTTTATAGGCTATAATCAAATTTCAGTCAATAATTGTGTCCACCAACACACAAAATATGTGTTAAACATTTAATGCCACAAAATACTCTTCTTTCTCATATACTCATATATTCCACATTCACTGTAAAAATATCACCATTATTATATTATTAAAAATATAATAATATATTTAAATGAATTATTTTATCAGAAAAAGACAAAATATTAATTTTCAACAATTGTCATATTAAAATTTTCTCCATCTATATCCACATAAAATAAATATTTTCCTCATCATAAAAATCAATAATTAATTATTCACAAATAATATTACATAATCACAATATTGACAACCAGTGCGGTTCGAGAAAGAGGGGCTTTCCAATAAGAATTTCTCCTTCTTGCGCCAAGAATTAGGTGACCAAACCTCTCATTAGATGTAACTTTCTAGACATTGCCAATAATGTTATCCAATAATATTATTCGGATAATATGAATTATTGCTCCAATAATGGAAAATACCGTGTAATGACAATTTATTGAAACAACAAGAATATAAAATATAAATGCAAAGAATTATCAATCAATAAAATAAAATATCGAATAGTAATTATCGTAATAATTATTGAGTAGTGCCTTCTTACGTAAGAATCAATAATTGGTGCAATACCGCAAATGCAACTCGTGTTTTAACCACCGGTATTTTAACAAAGATTAATGGTAACAACTACTACTGTACATTTTTATAAACAACTTATATTTGTCGTTTTCTTCATCCAACCGCTTTTCGTTATGGGGCCCACACAAGGTCATGCGTCGTCAGACGATATTCTCCGACAAAAAAATATTCCACGACCAAACGAATATTCTCCGACAACAATGAATATTTTATAGCCATTTGCTTATTTTGAAAAAAATTATATATATCACCCTTAACTTTAACTTTTATCAATTCAACCATTTACTGAATAGTAATTATAAGAAAAATTGAATACTTTTATTTCATAAAATTCGGGGCCTTACAATCTCCCCTCCTTATGAAATTTCGTCCCCGAAATTTACGTACCTGATATTTCAAAGAGTTGAGAATACCTTGCTTTCATTTCAGATTCTATCTCCCCTGTCATCATGATATCTCCATTGCTCATCTCCTGTATTTCAGATATCATTCTAGAATACAGCTTCAAAACAAGAGTTAATTTAATAAATTAACATATCACATAATATCCCGATATTATGACTGACCAACAAATAAGCTTAGGTAGGACACACTAGCGAAGTATTTACTCATCTCTCCCTCCTAGTTCTAATCTCGATCTCCGCCAGAGATCATATCCCTAAGCTCGACGATACCAAATGTAACGCCCCCAAAATAGGTCCATTCCATCCAACCCATTCTCGAGTCGCCAAATATATGGTACGAAAAAACTACTAAACTTTATTACAACAATTGTCGTGGTAAAATACAACAACACATATGCTTTGTGAGTTTGGATACAAATATATACCAATCAGAAGACGTCACAATGACACCTTACATAAAGGTATAGTCAAAACCTGCTTTTAGAAATTAGAATCTTTGGGAAGTGCTCAAGGAAACCTTCGTATACGGGAGGCCATGCTTTTAGGTTATGGTAGATATCATATGGCCACAGAATTATCCTTGGTTGACCTAATAGACCCCAAAGAAAAAACGAGAAGATTACTATCATATTCTTCCCAATGGTGAGTCTTCTCTTGACATATCATTATCTCCACTTGTCTCTAATTGGGTATTATACTCCAAACAAACACCAAGATTATATAGGTAGTGCTTGTAAATATACTCAAAGCAGTGGATGAGCACAACCATGTCTTATGATAACACGAGTTTGTATGTCATTAGATATCTTGTATGATAGTGACAAAACACCCTTCCAAAGTTGGGTTCGCCTTCACCCTATTTAATTCACCAAAATAACTATTAAATGATGTATAAAATACAACACACTAAAGTCCTTAATAAAATTATTTCCATACTCTTTAGGGAGAACCTCAACAACTATAGACCACCGCTCTATTCCCTTGTTATCCCCTTTCAACCCGCCTTACACTTTTATTACCTGAAAGGAATTGTGAAACAAAAGGGTGAGCACAACTAGCTCAGCAAAGAATATTATGACTAAAGATAAATAAATTATCAATAGTCTTCATCAGTAATGAATCAGAGATTTAGAACATATGGTAGATGATAAAACCTTTCAACCATAGTTGCAGCGGAATGAGTAATGCATTAGAAGAGTTAAATAGACTATAAAGTCTATTGTCTTCTCCACGTTAAAAGTCCACCAACAATGTTTTATCCCTGTAACATCAATCAACAGTTCCTTTCCACAATCATATGAATAACTCATAATCATAATTGTGATTCTAAATTCCTCTTCTCATCCGGAACGAAGATAATTTTCATCACCGCCTTTACCCAAAACATCAAATATCATGGTTATACCAAATCACGCCTCGCTCATAATCATACTAATAAATTCATCTTTGCACCACGGGCCAAAGATATTCATCAACAGCTTCATCTTTACACTACAAAGCAAAAGATATTCAACAACAGTCATCTTTGCATTACCAAGCCAAAGATATTCATCAATAATTCATCTTGCCACTAATTCATCTGCTAAGCTAAAGATATTCAACAACAGTCATCTTTGCATTACGAGCAAAAGATATTCATCAATAATTCATCTTTGCACTACAAAGCTAAGATATTCATCAACAAGTCATCTTTGCACTACTGAGCGAAAGATATTCATATATCAAAGAAATACATAATCATTTCGTGGTTATATAACAATAATTATAACCATGTTGATCAATTCACCTTTGCACTTAAGCTAAAAAATATTCAATTGTAAATTCAATGGTCATGATCATACCAAATCAACAATCCAACTTTTGCACTATCGCCAAAAGAGAACCTATAGTCACGATCATACCAATAATCTACCCATCTTTACACTCAAGTCAAAGAGAAATATCATCATTAGGTTTATAAGAATGTTATATAAAAACAATATAATCAAAACATGGTTTTAATTTCAAAAGTAAGATTCATAAATCAACGATAATTTGGTTAGAGAAGAAACCAATTTGTCGTGAATAAGACTCGTATCCGTATATAAATACCGTGATAATGCGTATAAAGAACCTCTAATGAAAAGATAAAGTTTCATAATAAAATTCATATCCATATTTATAACACCTTAATCCAAATGTTATAAATCACTTAGAAATCTCATAATCTAATATTATTAATATTATAATAATATTTTAATCATTTCTTAAACTTATAAATAATTTAATCCAATTATTTACACTTTAATAATTAATGCATTTAATCATCTAAAATGCCAAACTCATAAGATTTCATCATCATTAACCAAAATCCTCATAAAAAATCAGATATACCTCATATATGATTCTCAAGCCAATAAATCATATTTTCCAATTTTTCTTACTTCACATAACATATTTAATTCATTTACTCATAACTATAACATTTTCATGAAAATACCAAATCAGTTCCAAAAATATTTATTTTCTCGGGATTTAGCATAACATAGTCCCATATTGAATATATATTTTTCTCGAAATTTTAAAATTCATTTACTATTTTTCATATGGCCAAAACCATCGAATATTTAAACATTTATCATAAATTATACTTTTATCCAAAAATTCTGAAATTTACACGGTATACTGATTTTATATAGATGTACTCCCAATAAAAATTTCATTAATTTTGGAGTTAATCACAAGGAGTTATAAGCGGTTACTTTTAAAATAGTCTTTTCTCATAAAATCCATAACTCCTAATCTATACATCCAAAAATCGCCATTTTTCAACTCAATCTACAAAACTCATCAAAATATCATTTCAAATTTTTCCAAAATATTTGAAGGTCCAAAAAAATACAAAACTGAAAAACATAATCACCCTTAAAAATCCCTTACTATCCCTTACCTCAAAAGAGCAATCTTTTAATTAGAATAACGCCGAATCTAACTTGCACCGTATAGCAATACTCAAAGTATACTCAAAATACTCATAAGAATACGCTCGATAATATAGAGAGAAAACTTCAGTTTCTGGTGTGATTTTCAATTCTAACCTAAACTCTCTATTTATAGGAAAATGCTTAGAACACCAAAGCAGAAAATTTAAGAAAATAATAATATATATTATAAATTCTCTACGCACACTTTTGAATCCAGAATTCAGCAATTGCACACATGCAAAATGAGGCCCACACATTGAAAAAACGTTTTTGATAATATAAATATTTAAAACTTCCAAAAATCAATTATTTTAGAACTCTAAAACTTCAATAATTCATAATAAATAGCCTTTTTGTCAAAAAATTCGAATCTCTCGTGTTTTTATAGGAAATTCAATTCTCTACAACTTTGCAGAAGAAAGGTTTTCCAAATTCTAAAGAGAAATTGATCGAAATCCACAAACGGGCGATTTTACAGGCTATAATCAAATTTCAGTCAATAATTGTGACCACCAACACACAAAATATGTGTTAAACATTTAATGCCACAAAATACTCTTCTTCCTCATATACTCATATATTCCACATTCACTGTAAAAATATCACCATTATTATATTATTAAAAATATAATAATATATTTAAATGAATTATTTTATCAGAAAAAGACAAAATATTAATTTTCAACAATTGTCAAATTAAAAATTTTCTCCATCTATATCCACATAAAATAAATATTTTCTCATCATAAAAATCAATAATTAATTATTCACAAATAATATTACATAATCACAATATTGAAAACCAAGCGGTTCCTGGAAAGAGGGGCTTTCAATAAGAATTTCTCCTTCTTGGTGCCTGCAATTAGGTGACTAAACCTCTCCTTAGATGTAACTTTCTAGACATTGCCAATAATGTTATCCAATAATATTATTCGGATAATATGAATTATTGCTCCAAAAATGGAAATACTTGTAAATGACAATTTATTGAAACAACAAAAATATAAAATATCAATGCAAAGAATTATTGAATCAATAAAATAAAATATCGAATAGTAATTATCGTAACAATTATCGAAAGTAGTGCCTTCTTCACGTAAGAATCAATAATTGGTGCAATACCGCAATGTCTTCTGTGTTTTAACCAATTTTTTATTTTAACAAGATTAATTTAATAACAGTAATAACTACGCCGTCATTTATAAACAACTTATATTTGTCGTTTTCTTCATCCAACCGCTTTCCGTTATGGGGCCCACACAAGGCTGCGTCGTCGTACTGATATTCCCGACAAAAAAAATATTCCACGACCAAACGAATATTCTCCGACAACAATGAATATTTTATAGCCACTTGCTTATTTTGAAAAAAATTATATATATCACCCTTAACTTTAACTTTTATCAATTTAACCATTTACTGAATAGTAATTATAAGAAAAATTGAATACTTTTATTTCATAAAATTTGGGCCCTTACAATCTCCCCTCATGAAATTTCGTCCCCGAAATTTACGTACCTGATATTTCAAAGAGTTGAGAATACCTTGCTTTCATTTCAGATTCTATCTCCCCTGTCATAATGATATCTCCATTGCTCATCTCCTGTATTTCAGATATCATTCTAGAATACAGCTTCAAAACAAGAGTTAATTTAACAAATTAACATATCACATAATATCCCGATATTATGACTGACCAACAAATAAGCTTAGGTAGGACACATTAGCGAAGGATTTACTCATCTCTCCCCTCCTAGTTCTAATCCCGATCTCCGCCAGAGATCATATCCCTAAGCTCTAATACCAAATGTAACGCCCCCAAAATAGGTCCATTCCATCCAACCCATTCTGAGTCGCCAAATATATGGTACGAAAAACAACTACAACTTTATTACAACAATTGTCGTGCAAAATACAACAACACATATGCTGTGAGTTTGGATACAAATATATACCAACTGTAGCACGTCACAATGACACCTTACATAAAGGTATAGTCAAAAACTGTTTTAGAAATTAGAATCTTTGGGAAGTGCTCAAGGAAACCTTCGTACATGGGAGGCCATGCTTTTAGGTTATGGTAGATATCATATGGCTACGTAATTATCCTTGGTTGATCTAATAGACCCCAAAGAAAAAACGAGAAGATTACTATCATATTCTTCCCAATGGTGAGTCTTCTCTTGACATATCATTATCTCCACTCGTCTCTAATTGGGTATTATACTCCAAACAAACACCAAGATTATATAGGTAGTGCTTGTAAAAATACTCAAAAAGTGGATGAGCACAACCATGTCTTATGATAACACGAGTTTGTATGTCATTAGAAGATATCTTGTATGATAGTGACAAAACACACTTCCAAAGTTGGGTTCGCCTCCCTATTTAATTCACCAAAATAACTATTAAATGATGTATAAAATGCAACACACACACAAAGTCCTCAATAAAATTATTTCCATACTCTTTAGGGAGAACCTCAACAACTATAGACCACCGCTCTATTCCCTTGTTATCCCCGCCAACCAAAATACTACACTTTTATTACACGAAAGGAATTGTGAAACAAAAGGGTGAGCACAACTAGCTCAAGAAAGAATATTATGACTAAAGATAAATAAATTATCAATAGTCTTCATCAAGAATAAATCGAGATTTAGAACATATGGTAGATGATAAAACCTTTCAACCATAGTTGTAGCGAATGAGCAATCCATTAGAAGAGTCAAATAGACTATAAAATCTATTATCTTCTCCACGTTAAAAGTCCACCAACAATGTTTTATCCTCAGAACATCAATCAACAGCCCTTTCCCAATCATATGAATAACTCATAATCATAATTGTGATTCTAAATTCTCTTCTCATCCAGACGAAGATAATTTTCATCACCGTCTTTACCCTCAAACATCAAATATCATGGTTATACCAAATCACGCTCATGTTCATAATCATACTAATAAATTCATCTTTGCACCACGGGCCAAAGATATTCATCAACAGCTCATCTTTACACTACAAAGCTAAAGATATTCAACAACAAGTCATCATCTTTGCATTACGAGCCAAAGATATTCATCAATAATTCATCTTTGCACTACAAAAGCAAAGATATTCAACAACAAAGATCATCTTTGCATTACGAGCAAAAGATATTCATCAATAATTCATCTTTGCACTACAAAGCTAAGATATTCATCAACAAGTCATCTTTGCTTTCTGAGCCAAAGATATTCATATATCAAAGAAATACATAATCATTTCGTGGTTATATAACAATAATTATAACCATGTTGATCAATTCACCTTTGCACTTAAGCTAAAAAATATTCAATTGTAAATTCAATGGTCATGATCATACCAAATAACAATCCAACTTTTGCACTCATCGGCCAAAGAGAACCTATAGTCACGATCATACCAATAATCTACCCATCTTTACACTCAAGTCAAAGAGAAATATAATCATTAGGGTTATAAGAATGTTATATAAAAACAATATAATCAAAACATGGTTTTAATTTCAAAAGTAAGATTCATAAATCAACGATAATTTGGTCGAGAAGAAACCAATTTGTCGTGAATAAGACCTCAGATTCGTACATATAGTACCGTATACGCATAAGAAACTTTTAATAACGAAAAGATAAAGTTTCATAATAAAATTCATATCCATATTTATAACACCTTAATCCAAATGTTATAAATCACTTAGAAATCTCATAATCTAATATTATTAATATTATAATAATATTTTAATCATTTCTTAAACTTATAAATAATTTAATCCAATTATTTACACTTTAATAATTAATGCATTTAATCATCTAAAATGCCAAACTCATAAGATTTCATCATCATTAACCAAAACCCTCATAAAAAATCAGATATACCTCTATATATATGATTCTCAAGCCAATAAATCATATTTTCCAATTTTCTTACTTCACAAAACATATTTAATTCATTTACTCATAACTAGAACATTTTCATGAAAAATACCAAATCAGTTCCAAAAATATTTATTTTCTGGGGATTTAGCATAACATAGTCCCATATTGAATATATATTTTTCTCGAATTTTAAAAATTCATTTACTATTTTTCATATGGCCAAAACCTTCGAATATTTAAACATTTATCATAAATTATACTTTTATCCAAAAATTCTAAAATTTACACGATATACTGATTTTATTTAGATGTACTCTCAATAAAAATTTCATTAATTTTGGAGTTAATCACAAGGAGTTATAAGCGGTTACTTTTAAAATAGTCTTTTCTCATAAAATCCATAACTCCTAATCTATACATCCAAAAATCGCCATTTTTCAACACAATCTACAAAACTCATCAAAATATCATTTCAAATTTTTCCAGAATTTTTGAAGGTATGAAAAAATACAAAACTGAAAAACATAATCACCCTTAAAAATCCCTTACTATCCCTTACCTCAAAAGAGCAGTACTTCTGACTAGAATAACGCTGAACAAACTTGCACCGTATAGCAATACTCAAAGTATACTCAAAATACTCATAAGAATACGCTCGATAATATAGAGAGAGAAAACTTCAGTTTCTGGTGTGATTTTCAATTCTAACCTAAGCTCTCTATTTATAGAAAATGCTTAGAACACCAATGCAGAAAATTTAATAAAATAATAATATATATTATAAATTCTCTACGCACACTTTTGAATCGAAATTCAAAGCAATTTCATTACATGCAAAATGAGGCCCACACATTGAAAAAACGTTTTTGTTAATATAAATATTTAAAACTTCCAAAAATCAATTATTTTGGAACTCTAAAACTTCAATAATTCATAATAAATATCCTTTTTGTCAGAAAATTCGAATCTCGCGAGTTTTTATAAGAAATTCAATTCTCTACAACTTTGCAGAAGAAAGGTTTTCAAAATTCTAAAGAGAAATTGACCGAAATCCACAAACGGGTGATTTTACAGGCTATAATCAAATTTCAGTCAATAATTGTGTCCATCAACACACAAAATATGTGTTAAACATTTAATGCCACAAAATAGTCTTCTTCCTCATATACTCATATATTCCACATTCACTGTAAAAATATCACCATTATTATACTATTAAAAATATAATAATATATTTAAATGAATTATTTTATCAGAAAAAGACAAAATATTAATTTTCAACAATTGTCACATTAAAAATTTTCTCCATCTATATCCATATAAAATAAATATTTTCCTCATCATAAAAAAATAATTAATTATTCACAAATAATATTACATAATCACAATATTGACAACCGTGCGCTTCCTGTGAAAGAGGGGCTTTCAATAAGAATTTCTCCTTATCGGGCGCCATGATTAGATGACCAAACCTCTCCTTAGACGTAACTTTCTAGACATTGCCAATAATGTTATCCAATAATATTATTCAGATAATATGAATTATTGCTCCAATAATAGAAAATACTCGTAATGACAATTTATTGAAACAACAAAGAATATAAAATATCAATGTAGTAATTATCGAATCAATAAAATAAAATATCGAATAAGTAATTATCGTAATAATTATTGAGTAGTGCCTTCTTACGTAAGAATCAATAATTGGTGCAATACCACGTAATACCGCAAAGCATCGTTTTTTAACCACCCACCGGTATTTTAACAAAGATAATCTGAATAACTATGCCGTCATTTATAAACAACTTATATTTGTCGCTTTTCTTCATCCAACCGCTTTCCGTTATGGGGCCCACACAAGGTCAAGCCACAGATTTCGATATTCCCGACAAAAAAAAATATTCCACGACCAAAACTAATATTCTCCTACAACAATGAATATTTTAAAGCCATTTGCTTATTTTGAAAAAAAATTATATATATCACCCTTAACTTTAACTTTTATCAATTCAACCATTTACTGAATAGTAATTATAAGAAAAATTGAATACTTTTATTTCATAAAATTTGGGGCCTTACCATCTCCCCTCCTTATGAAATTTCGTCCCCGAAATTTACGTACCTGATATTTCAAAGAGTTGAGAATACCTTGCTTTCATTTCAGATTCTATCTCCCCTGTCATCATGATATCTCTATTGCTCATCTCCTGTATTTCAGATATCATTCTAGAATACAGCTTCAAAACAAGAGTTAATTTAATAAATTAACATATCACATAATATCCCGATATTATGACTGACCAACAAATAAGCTTAGGTAGGACACACTAGCGAAGTATTTACTCATCTCTCCCCTCCTAGTTCTAATCCTGATCTCCGCCAGAGATCATATCCCTAAGCTCTGATACCAAATGTAACGCCCCCAAAATAGGTCCATTCAATCCAACCCATTCTGAGTCGCCAAATATATGGTACGAAAAACAACTACAACTTTATTACAACAATTGTCGTGCAAAATACAACAACACATATATGTTTGTGAGTTTGGATACAAATATATACCAATCAGAAGACGTCACAATGACACCTTACATAAAGGTATAGTCAAAAACTGCTTTTAGAAATTAGAATCTTTGGGAAGTGCTCAAGAAACCTTCGTATACGGGAGGCCATGCTTTTAGGTTATGGTAGATATCATATGGCCACGTAATTATCCTTGGTTGATCTAATAGACCCCAAAAGAAAAACGAGAAGATTACTATCATATTCTTCCCAATGGTGAGTCTTCTCTTGACATATCATTATCTCCACTGCCTCTAATTGGGTATTATACTCCAAACAAACACCAAGATTATATAGGTAGTGCTTGTAAATATACTCAAAGAAGTGGATGAGCACAACCATGTCTTATGATAACACGAGTTTGTATGTCATTAGACATCTTGTATGATAGTGACAAAACACCCTTCCAAAGTTAGGTTCGCCTCACCCTATTTAATTCACCAAAATAACTATTAAATGATGTATAAAATACAACACACTAAAGTCCTCAATAAAATTATTTCCATACTCTTTAGGGAGAACCTCAACAACTATAGACCACCGCTCTATTCCCTTTATTATCCCCGGCCAACCCAAATGCCTACACTTTTATTACCCGAAAGGAATTGTGAAACAAAAGGGTGAGCACAACTAGCTCAAGAAAAGAATATTATGACTAAAGATAAATAAATTATCAATAGTCTTCATCAGTAATGAATCAGAGATTTAGAACATATGGTAGATGATAAAACCTTTCAACCATAGTTGCAGCGGAATGAGCAATCCATTAGAAGAGTCAAATAGACTATAAAGTCAATTGTCTTCTCCACGTTAAAAGTCCACCAACAATGTTTTATTCTCGTAACATCAATCAACAGCCTCCTTTCCACAATCATATGAATAACTCATAATCATAATTGTGATTCTAAATTCTCTTCTCATCCGTGATGAAGATAATTTTCATCACCGCCTTTACCTCGAAACATCAAATATCATGGTTATACCAAATCACAGCTCATGTTCATAATCATACTAATAAATTCATCTTTGCACCACGGGCCAAAGATATTCATCAACAGCTTCATCTTTACACTACAAAGCTAAACATATTCAACAACAAAGTCATCTTTGCATTACGAGCCAAAGATATTCATCAATAATTCATCTTTGCACTACAAAGCTAAAGATATTCAACAACAAAATCATCTTTGCATTACGAGCAAAAGATATTCATCAATAATTCATCTTTGCACTACAAAAGCTAAGATATTCATCAACAAGTCATCTTTGCACTACGAGCCAAAGATATTCATATATCAAAGAAATACATAATCATTTCGTAAGTTATATAACAATAATTATAACCATGTTGATCAATTCACCTTTGCACTTAAGCTAAAAATATTCAATTGTAAATTCAATGGTCATGATCATACCAACCAACAATCCAACTTTTGCACTCATCGCCAAAGAGAACCTATAGTCACGATCATACCAATAATCTACCCATCTTTACACTCAAGTCAAAGAGAAATATCATCATTAGGGTTATAAGAATGTTATATAAAAACAATATAATCAAAACATGGTTTTAATTTCAAAAGTAAGATTCATAAATCAACGATAATTTGGTCGAGAAGAAAAACAATTTGTCGTGAATAGTACCCGTATCCGTATATAAGAATCGTATATCGTGCATAAGAACCTCGACACGAAAAGATAAAGTTTCATAATAAAATTCATATCCATATTTATAACACCTTAATCCAAATGTTATAAATCACTTAGAAATCTCATAATCTAATATTATTAATATTATAATAATATTTTAATCATTTCTTAAACTTATAAATAATTTAATCCAATTATTTACATTTTAATAATTAATGCATTTAATCATCTAAAATGCCAAACTCATAAGATTTCATTATCATTAACCAAAACCCTCGATAAAAATCAGCATATACCTCATATATGATTCTCAAGCCAATAAATCATATTTTCCAATTTTCTTACTTCACATAACATATTTAATTCATTTACTCTTAACTAGAACATTTTCATGAAAAATACCAAATCAGTTCCAAAAATATTTATTTACTAGGATTTAGCATAACATAGTCCCATATTGAACATATATTTTTCTCGAAATTTTAAAAATTCATTTACTATTTTTCATATGGCCAAAACCATCGAATATTTAAATATTTATCATAAATTATACTTTTATCCAAAAATTCTAAAATTTACACGGTATACTGATTTTATATAGATGTACTCCCAATAAATATTTCATTAATTTTGGAGTTAATCACAAGGAGTTATAAGCGGTTACTTTTAAAATAGTCTTTTCTCATAAAATCCATAACTCCTAATCTATACATCCAAAAATCGCAATTTTTGGACACAATCTACAAAACTCATCAAAATATCATTTCAAATTTTTTGAGAATTTTTGAAGGTCCGAAAAAATAGAAAACTGAAAAACATAATCACCCTTAAAAATCCATTACTATCCCTTACCTCAAAAGAGCAGTACTTCTGACTAGAATAACGCTGAACGAACTTGCACCGTATATCAATACTCAAAGTATACTCAAAATACTCATAAGAATACGCTCGATAATATAGAGAGAGAAAACTTCAGTTTCTGGTGTGATTTTCAATTCTAACTTAAGCTCTCTATTTATAGGAAAATGCTTAGAACACCAATGCAGAAAATTTAATAAAATAATAATATATATTATAAATTCTCTATGCACACTTTTGAATCCAGAATTCAGCAATTTCACACATGCAAAATGAGGCCCACACATTGAAAAAATGTTTTTGTTAATATAAATATTTAAAACTTCCAAAAATCAATTATTTTGGAACTCCAAAACTTCAATAATTCATAATAAATAACCTTTTTGTCAGAAAATTCGAATCTCGCGAGTTTTTATAGGAAATTCAATTCTCTACAACTTTACAGAAGAAAGTGTTTCCAAATTCTAAAGAGAAATTGACCGAAATTCACAAACGGACGATTTTACAGGCTATATTCAAATTTCAGTCAATAATTGTGTCCACCAACACACAAAATATGTGTTAAACATTTAATGCCACAAAATACTCTTCTTCCTCATATACTCATATATTCCACATTCACTGTAAAAATATCACCATTATTATATTATTAAAATATAATAATATATTTAAATGAATTATTTTATCGTAAAAAAAGACAAAATATTAATTTTCAACAATTGTCACATTAAAATTTTCTCCATCTATATCCACATAAAATAAATATTTTCTCATCATAAAAATCAATAATTAATTATTCACAAATAATATTACATAATCACAATATTGACAACCAGCAGCTTCCTGTGAAAGAGGGGGCTTTCCAATAAGAATTTCTCCTTCATCAAGCGCAATTTAGGTGACCAAACCTCTCCTTAGATGTAACTTTCTACACATTGCCAATAATGTTATCCAATAATATTATTCGGATAATATGAATTATTGCTCCAATAATGGAAAATACTCGTGTAATGACAATTTATTGAAAACAACAATAATATAAAATATCAATGCAAAGAATTATTGAATCAATAAAATAAAATATTGAATAGTAAATATCTTGTAACAATTATTGAGTAATGCCTTCTTACGTAAGAATCAATAATTGGTGCAATACCGTGCTACATCTTGTGTTTTAACCACCGAGTATTTTAACAAAGATTATCTGCAATAACTACGTGGTCCATTTATAAACAACTTATATTTGTCGCTTTCTTCATCCAACCGCTTTCCGTTATGGGGCCCACACAAGGCTGCGTCGTCGTACTGATATTCTCGACAAAAAGAATATTCCACGACCAAACGAATATTCTCCGACAACAATGAATATTTTATAGCCACTTGCTTATTTTGAAAAAAATTATATATATCACCCGTAACTTTAACTTTTATCAATTTAACCATTTACTGAATAGTAATTATAAGAAAAATTGAATACTTTTATTTCATAAAATTCGGGGCCTTACATAGCCCCTAAGTAAACTTAGCCTCGAAGTAAACTTAGCCCTGAAGTAAACTTATCCTCTTCTTAGCTTCTCCCATAAGTTTCTTTTAGCTTCTCCCATAAGCTTCTTCTAGCTTCCCTCATAAGCTTCTTCTAGCTTCTCACATAAGCTTCTTCTTCTAGTTAGCTTTTTTAATTCCTTTGATTAGCAAAAAGTCAATTTTTTCCCTTTCGTAAATTTTATTAGATATTACGTCTAACACACCGAATAAAAGTTATGACGTAATTCAAAATTTTGAAAAAAATGAAAAAGTGTTTTTTGTGTTTGTAACGACCCAGAAATTTTGATTTTTCCAGAATTTAAGTTTAAATAATTAGTTATTAATAAAATGAATTTTTATTAATAATATTCTGTGATATGTGTTTATTAATCATTCTAGAACCTAGGATGATTATAGGTTGGGTGGATTCTGGCTTTGATCTAGATTGAACGAGTAAGAATTTTCAAGATGAAAATAAAAATTTTCCGGGAATAAAATATTTCCGGGGAAAAAGACGAAATAGGCACTATTCACCCGACGAAATCTAAGGGTTAGGGTTTGAATAGCCTAAGCCGTTCTGAGAGTTCAGTATGTCGAAATTACATTCCGTCGAAAGATTTGACGATAATATATCTTGAAAATTTAAGTAAGCCGATAATAGTTTATCTCGAAAAACGTGCAGAAATCAGACAAAATAAAAATGACGAAAAGTATTGTTATGTACTTTTCATTCGTTTAGCTACGTTAGGGTCAAACGTGAAGGAAAACGCTTAACGCCAAAAAGTATTTTCAGTTTTTCAGAAATTCGAAGAATACGTAAAATTTAATCGGTAAAGGAAAGACGAAATATCCAAAAATATTTGGATTTCGAGAACGAATTAAAGCTTAGCTATAACGAAGTTATGGCGAAAATTTTGTAAAAGACAAACGATAATTAGAAAGTTAGTAAATGAACCCGAACCCGAACGATAATTACTAGGGTTGTGATTCCTTAGACGTTGAGCAACGAGGGTAATGAATAACATTTCGATGTTATGACATGATAGTGAGAGATAAGTGTGAAGCGTATAGATGCTGTGTACGCAACACAGTTGCAAGCAGTCTTAGCATACAATGAACGGAATGATTTTGACATTAAGAAAGAATAATGAACATGGGGTTCATGGGATGGATAACGATCGAAAGTAATTAAAACCTTGAGTAAAGGTTGAATGAGAGATTAAAAGACGAGTAACGTGAACGTTGAATACGTAAATGATCCTCGTGAACTTGTATTTGCATAGGACGAACATTCTAAGTATACCCTGGTTGTATGACCTAGACGTTGGCAAAGGTAGTAAGTAAGACATGAATTATCGAGAAAGCCATAATGAACGATAATAAGAGTAATGAAAGCCGAAGGTGAGTCGTATAAGAATGAATCCCGAGGTGTGGCATTTAGTTGCCAAGAAGCCATAAGGAATGAGAAATTAACTTAAACGAACTTATAGTTTAATAGTTCGTATAAGTTAAGATAAGTTAAGTTGTAGTGCAATCGTAACCTTTGATGGTTGACATATGGGAGCTGGGCTAAACAATTCCTTCAGAGAGCGAAGGTATATACAAAACTGGTAACCGATCTAACTCACTGTTATGGGCAGTGTAGACAAGACGGGAACTTGTTTGTTGGTTGTTTGTGGGAAACCAATCAGAGTACCATATGGACTACTAGCAGAGAAATGATGTGTGCTGAGTCTTAGAGAAGTAATAAAAAGAAGATAATAATGTAAAACATCAAAGATGATGAACGTATAAGTAAGACATCTCCGTATGTCATGAAGCCGTAGAATGGTAGTGAAAGTGGTCGCGTAAACTTAGGTTGCAAGAACGCGAACCTTAGGAAGTAAAGTTAAGTAAACTAATGCATAAGTCAAAGATGTATGACTAATTGGTGTATGTGGTGTTTTCTTATGTGTTTATAGGAATTGAGATGAGCAGTTCAGCGTAAGCTGTAGCTGGGTATAAGGCAAGTTTCCTAACTTCATTCATATTTCAAATGAATGCTAGTTTCTTAAACTTCTCAGATGTTGAACTTGAGAAGTTCTGTCTATGTGCTAATGTGCGATATTTGTGTAAAGTGGTAGAACATATGAGGCCTTGTGCCACAATGTGAACACTTCGGTGTTTCTATGAGATGAATTATTCTATGATTTAACTGTTCAATAAGAGAATGCTCTGTTCATACATGATATGTTATTGTTAAGTCTGAGCTAATGATTCTAGCCAGACAGAATGTGTATGAAAAAAAGTAGAAGAATGAAAGTATTTAAAAATGAAAACGAATATTGTTTTAAAATTATAGAAATCGAGATTATTCCTATTATTCAAGCTGCTTCATAACCTTTGTTCGGTTATTGAAGTCTTAAAAGAATGTTTGAATTCTTGAAGATGTTTGTTCAATCATTATGACTTCTTTGGGCAATTGAATGCTCACACTTACTTTAAATGAAAAACATTTTCAAATGACGATGTTAGAAGAACTTAAGGATCTCGTAAAGATCAAGCTGACGGTATCAAGATGAAGTGCCATTCAGAATGTGGATGAGCGGGAAGATTAAGTGAAGACTTGTAATATAAAAAAAGTTAAATGAACTTTAGATTAGTTTAATGAACTGTTATGTATCTTTAGTGGCGGATGAAAGTCACTCGTGTAAGATGTAAAGGATAATGTAACTATCGTTATTTATAATGAAAAAAGGTTATATGGTTTTTAGAACCTGGGATTTAAGAGTATATTTTGTTATATTTCAGTATATAATGATGTATGTTTGGAAGAAGATATAATCATGATGTACGGAATCCGGGTGTGAAGATAGACCGAATTTTGGGGCGTTACAGTGTTTTTCTTGAAAAAATTTATTCTCCCGGCCCAAAAACTCCCAACACTCATACATAATCACGTAATCCATAAACTAGGTCATTAATTGGCCTAAAAACACATAATATAAATAATATCCATTAAAATTCATTTGATTAAATATTCACCTTAAAACCTATTACAAGATCATCCGATTTCTTGGGTCATTACAATACCTTGTTGGACATGGTGCAGTCCATGATGATTTTTATCGAAATTCCAGCATCCGTCTTGGGTTATTCCCTAGAAACAGTTGTATATCTAATAAGTAAGTTATCCTCAAAATCCGACCCTAAGATTTCATATGAGTTATGGACAGGATGAAACCTAGTCTTAAGCATGTTAAGACATGAGATTGTCCAATTTTATCAAAATGTTTGAGAATGATAAACTTGGGATTAGGAGTGAGCATTCGGTTATTATCCAAACCGAATAAGAATTTTGGTTATAACCGAAAATCAAAAATATATTTTTTTTGGGTATCCGAACACTTAACCAAAATATATGATAACCGAATAACCGAATGGAGTATTCGGTTATTCGGTTAATAACCGAATTTAAAAGACTTAGCAATTAACAGCAGTACAGTGAATTGAACAGGTGAGTATTCAACTACATCATGTAGCCTACATACTACAAAATACTCAGTCAGCAGCAAATTAAATCAACTGTCAAGATAGAAATCAACTACATATTACAAAAACATGAATGACAGATAACAACAACATAACAGATCCTACATGATTAACATCAATAACATGATTAATATCACTACATCAATGACTACAAGATCAATCAACAACATGCAGCCAACTGAGTCGAGCCCAAACAGCAACAACTAATAAGTTTAAATCCAATCCAAAAATAGTTCTTGCATTATTTTCCAAACTGCAATGAATAAAAAGAAAGAAATTAATAATGTAAGCTATATTTACCAAACTACTTGAATAGTTGAATGATCCAAACCCAAAAATAGTTCACACTATGTTTTTAAACAGTTCAAACTACTTGAATAGTTAAATGATCCAAACCCAAAAACAGTCCACACTATGTTTTTTTGGATCCTTCAAAGGATCATCCAACAAGTACCTAATTTATCCATAAATACCACAAGTTCCCAAATTTTATGAAATAAAAGTATTCATTTTTTCTATTTTAGTAAATAGTTAAATTGATAAAAGTTTAAAGTTAAGGGTGATATTTGAAAATTTTGCAAAGTAAGCAAGTTGTTATAAAATATTCGTTGTGTCAGGAAATATTCGTTTGGTCGGAGAATATTCTTTTTATCGGGGAATATTCGTACAACGACACAATCATTGGTGAACCCCACAACGGAAGTATTGTCGTAGTTAGAAAACGGCAGAAATATCTTTTTATAAAAATAACGACGAAAGTTTTATCGTTAAACTGTTGAACTACCCAGTAGTAAAAGTACAATAATACGCGTGGTTGCATAGTAGCACACGGTATTGATTATTGATGCTTACGTGATAAGTCACTCAGTTATACTCAATTATTGCTATAGTAATTGCTGCATAATATCTCTTATATTATTGATTCAATTATTTTCACAGTATCATCTGTATAATATTTATTATTATTAAATCAATAATTGAGACGACAAAGTTATTCATATTATTATTTGCAATATTGAGGATGTCTAGAAAGTTCTGTCGAGGAGAGGTTTGGTCACCTAATTGTGTGCCAATAGAGAGAAATCCTTATTGAAAAGCCCCCTCTTTCCTGGGAATGATCTGGTTGTTAAATATTGTGAGTTATAATATTAATGATGAATAAGTTCGTATTGATTAAAGATGAAATTGATAGTTTCATTGTGTTGGGATTATTAGTGTTAGTGAAAATCGACATTTATTTCGATAATAATTGATGTCTGAAAGTTATATTGACCAATCGGGTAATTAATCGGATAAATGAGCAATTAATTGCTATTAATTCACATACTTATAACTATGTGTTCACATGTGTGTACTATTGATTCACATGTATGTACTATTAGGGGAGGTGGTGCAAGATTGATAATACTTGCATGACTAAATTAAAAATAGAGGTATAGATGAATGTATTATACTGTAATTATTTTTTTCACATGTATAGAACTATTGAGTCACATGATTGTACTATTGATTCACATGATATACTATTAGGGGAGGTGGTGCAAGTTTGATAATACTTGCAGGACTAAATTAAAAATGAAGGAAAAATGAAGGTATTATACTGTAATATTTTGGGCCCCAAAACGTACAATTATCGAAACTATATTTTCCTATAAATAGAAGCTCATTCTTCCTTCATTCTCACTAATTCACTAAGACACACAAGAGCAATTATAGAGAGAGAAGCTATATAGAGAGAAGCTATAGAGAGATAGAAGAAGAGTAGTCTACTACTTCACTACTCCAGTATCCAGTCTTCTTCTGAGGTAAGGGATATTATTTATTTCATATTCTGAAGAGATATTATTTTTCGTATTCGTATGAATATTATTTTCGTTCAATATTCATAAGGAATATTATCTTCGTTCAATATTCGTTGGAATATTATTCGACACTCGTAAGGGGTATTTTCTTTCGTATTCATAAGGGATATTATTTTGTTCAGTATTCATAGGAATAATATTTTCTTCCATACTCTATAGTATGTGAGTAATATTATTTCATCTCGTATTCCTGATTATACACTCATTTTATTGAAGTATTGCTTCTATATTCATGAAATTAGTAGAATATCCTTGATATTTGCGCTTCATCCAGTATCTTTTCATGAAAATATTATTCTGAGCTTTCTTGATAATTATTGATCTTTTTATGCCAAAATACTATTCATGAGTCATTATTTACGGGTTACTATTCACCCAGTTACTATTCACTCAATTATTATTCACTCGAGTATTCAGGTCACTTTTTATGCCGGAGTAATATTCACGAGTTACTATTCATGGGTTACTATTCACCCAATTACTATTTACCCAAATATTATTCACTCGGGTATTTGGGGTACTTTTCATGTCGGGGTACTATTCACGAGGTACTATTCCTGAAGTACTATTCACAAGGTACTATTCACGGGGTACTATTCACCTAAAAAATATATTCCTTTTCTATCCAAATTATTTTTGATACATGAATATTATTCTTGAATTTTACTCCACAAAGTAGTATCATGTTGACAATTTAGATATTTTTAAACTCTGCATAAATTTAAAGTCTTTAATATTTATCCTTGATTTTGTTTGATTAATACTTGTATCATTGTCATCATCCTCATACTTATATTGCATTAAAAGTCATCTTTGGCCTGTAGTGCATAGATGGACTATTGGTTAATATCACGACCACGAATTATCTATGCATCTACGGGCCAAAGATAATCGTGTTTTCATCAACGGTCCTGATCATGCCATAAAACAATTCATCTTTGCACCCTTGGACGAAGAGAATCCATAGCCATAATCATACCAAAAACTGTCCATCAATGCACTACGGGCCAATGAGGACTTTTACCACATCATTTGTAACATTATGGTCATGATTATATCGAATAATCCCTAGTCATAATCATACCAAGTCCATCTATGCACTACAGGCCACAAATGACTTTCATCATAATATAAGCATGAGAATAATGACAATGATATAAAGAATCAATCAAATGAGATAAATGATAAATATTAAACATTTAAAATACAATTTATCTAGCATTCAATAATAACCAAATGTTATTAATCACTTAATAATCTCATAATCTAATATCATTAATATTATAACAATATTTTAATCATTTTTTTTAAACTTATAAACAATTTATTTCAATTGTTTACACTTTATCAAATAATGCATTTAATCATTCAAAATTGTCATACTCATAAGATTTCATCATCAATGATCAAATCCCTTATCAAATATCTGCATATACCCTATATAGGATTTCCAAGCCATAAAATCCTATTTTCCAATTTTATTACTTCACATAACATATTTAATTCATTTATTTATATCTAGTTCATTTTCATGAAAAATACCAAATCAGTCCCAAAAATATTTCTTTTCTGGGATTTAGCAGAATATAGTCCCATATTGAACATATATTTTTCTCAGAATTTTTAAAATTCATTTACTATTTTTTATATGGCTAAAACTGCCGATTATTTAGACATTTATCATAAATTGTACTTTATTCCAAACATTCTGAAATTTACAGGATATACTCCTATTATATACATGTATTCCTAATAAAAATTTCACTAATTTTGGAGTTAACCACAAGGAGTTATAAGGGTTTACTTTTAAAATAGTCTTTTCCTATAAAATTCATAACTCCTAATCTATACATCCAAAAATCGCCATTTTTGGACACAATCTAGAAAACTCATCAAATTATCATTTCAAATTTTTCCAAAATTTTTAGGGTCAGAAAAATTACAAAACTGCCCCTGGCAGAAACCCCTTTTTGAATGAAAATACTCTTCATATGAATACGAAGAATCATTCACCATGCATTCAGTAATCCACATAAACAGGTTATTCCAACAGAATAATAAATAATGGAATAACAGAAGAAATCACCATGCATGCAATAGACCGCACAGACAGGTTATTCCCAACAGAATAATAAAGAATGGAATAACAACAGAATTCACCATGCATGCGATAGACTGCAAATACAGGTTTTCCAACAGAATAATAAGTAATGGAACCAGGTCATGCGTAAATGTACAGAAAGGATATTCCGACAGAATAATAAAGAATGGAACTAGGTCATGCATAAACGCACAGACATGATATTCTGACAGAATAATAAAGAATGGAATAATAGAAGAATTTCACCATGTATCAGAGTGAGTCGCAGATATCTGAGTTATTCCAACAGAATAATAGATAATGGAATAATAGAAGCTCTCTTCATGAATACGAAAGAGATAATACCCCTTACGAGTACAACAAATAATATCCCTTACCTTAAAAAGAAGAATATTCTGACTGGTAGGGCGAGGATATTCTTGAAGAAAACGTGCACTATTTCTACGCTCAAAGCTTTCTTAAACACTAAAGAAATACGCTCAAGATTATAGAAGAAGAATTCTCTGAACTTCTGGTGTGATTTTCAATTCTAACTATGCATCCTATTTATAGGAGAATGGAAAGGATACTATGCAATAAAATATAATATATTCTGTTTATATATATATATATATATATATATCTTATTTAAAATCTAATAAAATAAATAACTTTATAAAAGTATTTTGTTTTATATAAAAAGATTTTACTATGCAAAACACTATCAGAGCACTATGCAAACACTATGCATAATAGAATATAATATATTCTATTTATAGTCTAATAAAATAAATAACTTTATAAAAGTATTCATTTTTTATATAAAAAGATTTTACTATCTGAAACACTATGCATAATAGAATATTATATATTATATTTATAGTCTAATAACTTTATAAAAGCATTACATTTTATATAAAAAAAGTTACGCTTTTCTTACATTTATAATAATAATAAAACAAAACTTATCACCTTTATTATAATTCACAATATTAATCGACCGTGTCGTTCCCAAGAAAGAGGGGGCTTTCAATAAGGATTTCCCCACTATTGCCGCCATGATTAGGTGACCAAACCTCTCCTCGCGTAACTTCTGAACATCGTTAATATTGCAAATAATAATATTAATAACTTTGTTATCTCAATTATTGATTTAATAATATATAAAATATCGACAATAATTGAATCAAATAACATGAGATACTATGCAACCATTACTATAGCAATAATTGAACAAAACTAAGTGACTTCTCACGTAAGCATCAATAATCAAAACTGTGTGCTACTATGCAACCACGCGTATTACTGTACTTTTAACACCGGGTGTTTCAACAGTTTTAACGGTAAAACTTCCGTCGTTATTTTCATAAAAATATTTTTGTTGTTTTCTCAATCCGACAATAATTCCGTTGTGGGGTCCACCAATGATTGTGCCGTCGTACGAATATTCCCTAACAAAAAGAATATTCTCCGACCAATCGAATATTATACAACAACTTGCATACTTTGCAAAATTTATAAATATTACCCACAACTATAACATTATCTCAAATCTACACCATAATATTAAAAAAATATTTTGAAAAAATTAAATCTTTATTCATAAAATTTGGGGTTTCACAATTTTGTCCAGTATTCATAGGAATAATATTTTCTTCCATACTTTGTAGTATGTGAGTAATATTATTTCGTCACGTATACCTGATTAGACACTCATTTTGTTGAAGTATTGCTTTTATATTCATGAAATTAGTAGAAAATCCTTGATATTTGCACTTCATCCAGTATCTTATCATGAAAATATTATTCTGAGCTTTCTTGATAATTATTAATCTTATTATGCCAGAATACTATTCATGAGTTACTATTTACGGGTTACTATTCACTCGATTATTATTGACTCGGGTATTCGGGGCACTTTTTATGCCGGAGTACTATTCATGAGTTACTATTCACCCAAATATTATTCACTCAAATATTTGGGACACTTTTCATATCAGGGTACTATTCATGAGGTACTATTCCCGAAGCACTATTCACAGAGTATTATTCACGGGGTATTCACCCGAAAAATATATTCCTTTTTTGTCCAAATTATTTTTGATACATGAATATTATTCTTGAATTTTACTCCACAAAGCAGTATCATGTTGACAATTTGGATATTTTTAAACTCTGGATAAATTTAAAGTCTTTAATATTTATCCTTGATTTCGTTTGATTAATACTTATATCATTGTCATCATTATCATGCTTATATTGCGTTAAAAGTCATCTCTGGCCCGTAGTGCATAGATGGACTGTTGGTTATTGTGACGCCCCAAAAATAGGTATACAACACCCATTTGGATTCGCCAAATACATGGTACAAAAAAAACTACAACTTTATTAATACAATTGTCGTGCAAAATACGACAACACATAAACTGTAAGTTTAGAAAAAAATATTGTCTTCTAGACAATATCAACACTCAAACAAGTCCTCATTATAATTATTGATACACTATTTTACAAAATAGTGAGGACTACTAAAATGACTTTCTAGAACCTTCATTCCATACCCCGACTAGTACTAGCTACATTCTCGCCTTCTGAGAAGAAAAATGGAACAAAAAGGAAAAGGGTGAGCTCAACTAGCCCAGTAAAGAATATTATGACAAAGATAACATAGAACAAATTATCGTTAGTCCTCAACAAGGAAAAATATGATAAAATACAATAAACAACAAGTTTTAAATCAATATTCGCAGCGGAAATAATAATTCATTAGAAGAGTTACGTAGAGAATGAAATCTACTTTCTTCTATGAATTTAAAAGTTTATCATCAATATTTTATCCCTGTAACATCAATCAATATATATCTTGAATCAAATATTCATCTTTGCACTACAGGCCAAAGATATTCATCAGTTGGTCATGTTCATCTCAACACCTGTACATCTTTGCACTACGAGCCAAAGATATTCATAAGAAAATCAACCAACTTTGCACTACAGGCCAAAGATATTTAGTAATATCATCATTTAGGACTGAGGATGATAAAAAATATTTTAAAGAAAATGAATCCAGTGAAATAAAAGAACAAATAATAAGGATTCGTACTTTAAACAGTCCAAGTTCAAAAATACTTCATAAATAACCATAGTGAAGTAAAATTCAAGAATGATCAAAACATGGATACAATCAAAGCTAGTATCCATAATAGATATTTTGGACAAAAAAATGAAAATTTAATTTTTCTCGTGAATAATCTTAGTATTCGTGAATAGTGTCAGATATCGTGAATAAGGTCCGATATCGTGAATAGTAACCCCGACACTATAAGACAAAAATTTCACAAGAAAAATCTTACCAATATTTCAGCATAATGATATTAAAAGAAATAATATCATTTATAAAAAAAAATAACATCCCTTACCTCCAAAAAAGACAAGATTTACCGAATATTGGATATAGTCTTTGAAGGAACTTGCAGATCAGATAAAGAACACTCAAAGTATCAAAATAATCACAAGAATACGCTTCGATATATAGAGAGAGAAATCTTTAGTTTCTGGTGTGATTTTCAATTCTAACTTAAGCACCCTATTTATAGAAAAATGCTTAGAACACCAAAGCAAAAAATTTAATAAAATATTATTATATATAAATTTTTGTCACGCCCACCTCTTGAATCTGAATTCAACACATTTATATCACATGTGGGACCCACTCAACTCACCAAAAATGTTTTTCTTAAAAAAAAATAATTAAAACTTCAAAAATCAATTATTCTGGAACTTCAGAACTTCAATAATTCATAGTAATTAGCCCTTTTATCAGAAAAATTCGAACCTTATGTTCATTCCATAGGAAATTTCATTCTCTACAACTTTGTAAGTTTAAGTTTTTCCAAATTCCAAGCAGAAGTTGGTCGAAATCCACATACGGACGATTTTACTAGCTATAATCAATTTTCAGTCAAGAAATGAGGTCCACAAACATGAAAAACATGTTTTAAATATTTTTAGTAACAAAAATACTCTTCTTCATCATTTATTCATATATCCCACATTCATTGTAAAAATATCACTATTATTATATTATTATAATATAATAATATATTTAAATGAATTATTTTATCAGAAAAAGATAAAATAACAATTTTCAACAATTGTCACATTAAAAATTTTCTCCATCTATATCCACATAAAATGAATATTTTTCTTATCATATAAATCAATAATTAATTATTCACAAATAATATTACAGAATCACAATATCAACAACCAAACCGTTCCCAGGAAAGAGGGGGCTTTCCAATAAGGATTTCTCCTTACTGGCGCTCAATTAGGTGACCAAACCTCTCCTTAAACAGAACTTTCTAGACATTGCCAATAATAATATCTAATAATATTATTCAAATAATATGAATTATTGATCTGATAATGGAAAATACTGTGTAGTGACAATTATTAAAACAACAATAATATAAAATATCAACGTAGCAATTATTGAATCAATAAAATAAAATATTGAACAATAATTACTGTAACAATTATTGAGTAGTGCCTTCTTACGTAAGAATCAATAATTGGTGCAATACCATGTGCTACTGTGTTTTAACTACCGAGTATTTCAATAAGATTAATTGATATAACTACGTCGTTATTTATAAACAACTTATACTTGTCGTTTTCTTCATCCAATCGCTTTCCATTATGGGGCCCACACAAGGTTGTGCCGTCGTACGAATATTCCTCGACAGTAAGAATATTCCAAGACCAAACAAATATTCCCCGACAACAATGAATATTTTATAACCACTTACTTATTTGAAATATTTGCGCATTTTACCCATAACTAACTACATTAATCAAATCAACCCTCACTATTTCAAAATAATAAATAGAGGAAATTTAATTTTATTTATAATATGTTGGGGTCTTACAACCTCCCCTCCTTATGAAATTTCATCCTCGAAATTGACGTACGTACCTAGTGTTTCGAAAAGGTGAGGATACCTCGCTTTCATTTCCATTTCCAACTCCCAGGTTATTTCCTCTATAGCATGGTTCCTCCACAAAACTTTGACTTGTGGTATGACCTTTGTGCGTAGGACATGCTCCTTCCTATCCAAGATCTTGACAGGTACCTCTTCGTACATTAAGTCTTCGGCTATCTCGTCTGGTTCTAACTCAATAACGTGGTTTGGGTCTTTCACATATTTACAAAGCACAAATATGTGAAAAACATTATGAACACGAGACATACTTGGAGGTAACGCGAGTCTATAGGCCACATTTCCTACTCGGTCAAGAATCTGAAATGGACCAATAAATCGTGGATTGAGCTTTCCTCTTCTCCCAAATCTTGTATCTCCCTTCCATGGAGAAACACGCAACAATACATGATCCCCAATACTAAATTCCACGTCCTTTCGATGAAGATTCGCATAACTCTTTTGTCGATCTTGTGCCATTTGTATAAGTTATTGAATCATTTGGATCTTTTTTGTAGTAAAACGTACCGACTTTGGTCCCAACAATGTTACTTCACCCACCTCATCCCAACATACTGGAGAGTGACACTTTCGTCCATATATTGCTTCAAATGGAGCCACACATATACTTGCCTGATAACTATTGTTGTAGGAGAATTCCACCAATGGTAAATACTTATCACAACTCCCTTTGAAGTCTAGGACACAGAGTCTTAATAGATCTTCAAGAGTTTGAATAGTCCTCTCTGATTGTCTGTCTTTTTGAGGATGGTATGCCGAACTAAATCGTAAATCCGTGCCCATAGCTTTTTGCAAGCTAACCCAAAATCGTGAAGTAAATCTTGGGTCACGATCCGAAACTATGGATACTGGCATGCCACATAATCTCACAATCTCATTTACGTACATACGAGCAAGAAGTTCAAGGGAATAAGTCTCCTGTATCGGCAAGAAATGAGCAGACTTGGTTAATCTATCAACAATAACCCAAATAGCATTTATGCTTTGAGAAACCGTGGGAAGACCCGTAACGAAATCCATGGTAATGTGTTCCCACTTCCATTTCAGAATCTCAAGTGGTTGCAATGGACCCTTAGGCACTTTATGTTCTGCCTTTACACGTTGACAAGTTAAACACCTCGAGTTAAACTTTGTAATCTCTCTCTTCATATTGTTCCACCAAAATGTTTGTTGAAGATCACGATACATTTTGGTACTTCCAAGATGGATTGTAAACAGTGTATTATGTGCCTCCATTATGATCTTGTCCTTCAAATCAGAGTCATTAGGAACACAAATTCTGGAGTGGACTTGAAGTATTCCTTCTTCATCGACTCTTGCTTCTGGAATAACACCTTCTTGTACTTTCTTCTTCATACGCATCAGCTCCGGGTCTGTGGCTTGAGTAACTTTAACTTTTTCGATTAAAGTCGGTTCTATGTGTATACTTGATATCATCGGATGGGTCCCCGGAGTCTTGAATTCTATCTTCATCTTTTGTAAATTACACAAAATGGGCCTTTATGTTGACAACATCGCACTCATTCCCGCATATGATCTTCTACTCAACGCGTCACGTCGTGCTGATCATGCAGAAGATGATCGTCGTGCGAAGAAGGCTAAACTTGAGGAGACATACTCTACACTACAAAATGCAATGGATGCGGTCCAAGATCGAGTTAAGAAGTATCCAATCCAGTTTGAGGATCTACCATCATATATGCTATATCGCAAAACGATGTGCCACATTATGGAGGAGGAACGTAGCAAGGCTATCCAGCGCCTTAACAGACAGTGATAGTATTAGTTTAAATATGTGAAAACTATTTGATAGTTAATGATGTAAATTCCGATATGTTCATAAATAAAGGAATATTGTGATGTTTTAAATCCTGTAGATTGTTTATCTCGGGATAGTGGATGTAAATAGCAGTGATGTTATCTTATGATGTAAAGACTTTTGAATTTAATGAAAATGTCAGAGTTTATTGAATTGATGTGTTAAGTGAGTTATGATTAAATGTTTAGTTAAGTCTTAAACGTTTTAGAGATTGATTAAAGATCTAATAAGCATATATTCTTAACAAAAATATGCCGCCTAGAAGACAAAATCGTCAGCAAACCCAGGAAGGGTCAACAAACAATAAAAACGACGCCAATGCTAACTTCGTTTAGCAATTGGTAAACCTTTTAGCTGGAGCACTTAATAATCAACCCCAAGCTCCACCAAATACTTCATTTAAGGACTTCAAGGCGGTGGGACCGCCAGAGTTTAAAGGTTCTATAAACCCAATTAAAGCTCAGACGCGGGTAATGGAGATGGAAAAGGTGTTCGATGTTGCTAGGGTAAGGGAAGATCAGAAGACTGCTTATGCAACGTTTATGCTGAAGTTCGAAGCCAGCTATTGGTGACAGGCAAACAAAGTGAGAGGAGTTGAAGGTGTAATATCCTGGGAAAGATTCAAAGAGATGTTCTTCGAGATGAATTTTCCGACTAGTTCGCAAAATCAGATGGAGGTTCAGTTTCTAGTGTTAAAATAAGGGAATATGTCAGTAGCTGATTATGCGGCAAGGTTTAATGAGTTGGCTAGTTTCGCCACATACCAAGTGCACACTGATGAGAGGAAGGCAAGATGATTTGAGCAGGGATTGAAGCCCTGGTTGTATAGCAAAGTGTCAATGTTCCAATTGAACACTTTTGCGGGAGTGTTAGAGAAGGCCATACTTGCTGAGGGTGAAAGTGATGCAGTAACGAAGTATAATCGGGGCGCGTAAGAAGAAGAAGAAGAGTGAGAAGGAAGGTAATAACAAGACTGGTGGGAGTAGCACTGGGGGTAATCACAATCAGAAGAGGAAGTGGTCTGAAAATTCGTCGGCCGGAAGTCAATAGGGAGGGCAGAAGAAGAAGATTGAACCGTGCCCAACTTGCGGAAAAATGCATTTGGGAGTTTGCCTGAAGGGGAAGTGATTTTGCTACAATTGTGGTCAGGAAGGCCACATAGCACCAAACTGTCTGAACCCAAAAAAGGGTGCATGTTTCACATGTGGCTCAAAGGACCATCTTGCAAGAGATTGTCCTAAGAAGGGATCGGGAGGGACGAGTTCAGGAGGAAACATAGGAAATACTGGTGGAAGCACTCTAACCATTGCAGGACAAACCGCAACCAATAGACCAACAAATTGTAACGTTCAACATGACAAGGTCAGGACGCTGATGCAGTCTCGCGATGTGGTGTCAGGTATCATTCCGATCAATAAAGTTAATGCTTATGTGTTATTTGATTCGGGTGCTACTTGCTCATTTATATCCGATGACTTCCCTAAGAACTTAGAATTGTTTAAGGATGAGTTAGAATACCCCATGAACATAGAAATTGCGAATAGAGAAATTATCCATATTAAGTATGTGCACAAGAACTGTAGAGTAGATATTAAGGCTAATATCATGAACGTAGATCTTATCCTTATTCGACTTGGAGAATTTGATGTTATTTTGGGTATGGATTGGTTATCCTATTATGGGGCGGTAATTGACTTCCAGAAGAAGCGTATTAACCTTATGACTCCGTCAAAGGTTGTGTTTTATGGTAGCAAGTCGCCTAGACAAACGAGTTATCTGACGATGATGTCGGCCAGAAGATTGTTAAGGCAAGGCTGTGTAGGATATCTAGCTTACATAGTCGATAGTCATAAAGAGAATCCGAAAATTGATGAGATTCCGGTAGTGAGAGATTTCGCAGACGTATTTTTGGATGATTTGTCGGGACTTCCTCTAAATAGAGCAGTTGAATTCGTGATCGATTTGGCTCCAGGAACGGCTCCAATATCGAAGGCACCATACCGAATGGCACTGATAGAGATGAAAGAACTGATGATCCAACTACAAGAATTGCTGGACAAGAAGTATATACAACCAAGCGTATCACCGTGGGGAGCGCCGATTTTATTTATGAATAAGAAGGATGGAACGATGCGGCTCTGCATCGACTAAAGAGAACTGAATATGGTCACAATTAAGAATAGGTATCCATTACCGTGAATCGACGATTTGTTTGATCAGTTAAAGGGAGCAAGATACTTTTCGAAGATAGATTTGAGAAGTGGTTATCATCAACTGAAGGTGAGACCAGAGGATGTACCGAAGACAACGTTTAGAACACGATACGGTTACTATGAATTTCTGGTAATGTCATTTGGTCTAACGAATGTTCCTGCAGCATTTATGGGCTTAATGAATGGAGTGTTCAAGTCGTTTTTGGAAAAATTCATAGTGGTATTTATAGATGACATTTTGGTATATTGGAAAACCAAGGAAGAACACGAAGAGCATTTGAGGTTGACATTAGAGACATTGAGAAGGGAGAAGTTGTATGCTAAGTTTTCGAAATGTGAATTCTGGATTGAAAGAGTATAATTTCTTGGACATGTGATTGATAGAGATGGAATTTCGGTGGATCCCTTTAAAGTCGAAGCTGTGATTAACTGGGATCAGCTAAAGACGCCGTCGGAAGTAAGAAGTTTTCTTGGATTGACAGGTTATTATAGAAGATTCATTCAGGATTTTTTCCAAGATCGCAACTCCGCTGACGAATTTGACTAGGAAATCGGTGAAATTCGTTTGGATGGAGAAGTGTGAGGAAAGCTTTCAAGAATTAAAGAAGAGGTTGAGTACAACACCTATGTTATCTCTTCCGGATGACACATGAAATTTTGTGGTATATAGTGATGCATCGCTTAAAGGACTCGGCTGTGTGCTTATGCGAATCAGTAGAGTCATTCATGTCTGACGTCATGACAACCAAGGATTATGAGAAGGGTATCCACCCATGACTTGGAGTTAGGTGCAGTGGTTTTTGCTTTGAAAATCTGGAGGCACTATCTCTATGGGGAGAAGTGTGAAATATATACAGACCACAAGAGTCTGAAATATATTTTTACACAAAAGGACTTGAATATGCGCCAAAGAAGGTGGTTGGAGTTAATTAAGGACTACGATTGTGAGATTCTATACCATCCGAGTAAGGCAAATGAGGTGGCCGACGCCCTAAGTAGAAAAGGTCGGGAGAAATTGATGATGTTGACCGCTCTGGAGGAGCTAATTTTAGCAATGAAAAAGCTGGAATTGGAAGTGAAGTATCCTATGGAAATTGACGAGAAACTATTCCATATGCAAGCTGGTACAACTTTACTGGATAAAGTTAAGGAGGCTCAACTTCAGGACGAAGAATGTGAGAAAGTGAAGAAGAAGATATCTGAAGGGACTGAACTGAGATTCAAAATAGACAGTGAGGGACTACTAAGATTTGATAGCAGAATTTGTGTACCGCCAGTACCAGAGATTAAGGAAGAAATTTTGAGTGAGGCTCATAACTCTCGATATTCGATTCACCCTGGTAGCACCAAGATGTACCAAGATCTTCAACAACACTTTTGGTGGCCAAATTTGAAACGAGAGGTTGCAGAATGTGTTTCCAAGTGTCTGACATGTTAGAAAGTGAAAGCAGAACATCAGAGACCAAGTGGGTTACTACAACCTTTAGAAATCCTAGAGTGGAAATAGGAACATATTACGATGGATTTCATGGTTGGCCTACCGACAAATTGGAAAGGCTACGACGCAGTATGGATTATTGTTGACCGATTGACGAAATCCGCACACTTCCTTCCAATCAAAATCAGATTCAACTTAGATCAGTTGGCAAGGTTATATATGAAAGAGATTGTTTCAAGGACGGAGTTCCGGTTTCAATTGTTTCTGATAGAGATCCGCATTTTACGACGAACTTCTGGAAACGTCTACAGGAATGCATGGGTACACAGTTGCGAATGAGTATGGTATATCACCCTCAGACAGATGGACAGAGTGAGAGAACAATTCAGAAATTGGAAGATATGTTAAGAGCTTGCATAATGGAATTTAAAGGAAATTGGGATGACCATCTACCGCTTGTAGAGTTCGGCTACAACAACAGTTACCACGCTAGTATTGGCATGCCACCCTATAAAGCATTATACGGCAAAAAGTGCAGAACTCCATTATATTGGGATGAAGTTGGCGAAAGACAATTACTAGGCCCGAAATTGGTACAACAAACAACAAAAATAGTCAAAATGATCCGAGCGAGATTGACAACTGCTCAAAATAGACAGAGGAAATATGCCGATCCACACCGTAAGAATGTTGAGTTCGAGCCGGGTAGTTATGCGTTTTTTAAAGGTCTCTCCCTGGAAGGGAAAGATCAGATTCGGAAAGAAAGGGAAATTAAGCCCAAGATTCATTAGACCCTCTTAAGTTTTGAGAAGGGTCGGAGAAGTTGCTTATGAGGTAGCCTTACCTCCATTTCTAGAGAATGTCCACAATGTTTTCCATGTCTCAATCCTACGACCATACAAACTTGATTACAAGCACGTGATTGAATATGAACCCCTACATTTTGACAAAGACTTGTCTTACGAAAAAATTCCTGTTCAAATTATCGACCGAAAAGAACAAGTTCTGAGAAATAAAGTAATACCTTCATTAAGGTAATTTGGAGGAACCACAACGTGAAGAAGCTACGTGGGAACTCAAGAGAATATGATGAAAAATTATCCTCATTTATTTACTTAGATTGTTATATGCGATTCTGGGGACAGAATCTTTGTAAGGGGGGAGAATGTAATGGGACGACTTGTTTGAGTTATGATTCTGGGGACAGAATCCTTTTAAGAGGGGAAAGATGTGACAACCGAGATTTTGTAATTTAATTTAAATAAAAGATGTGACAACCGAGATTTTATAATTTAATTTAAATATTTATTGGATTAAATAAATATTTTTGATGAATTAATTATTAGATTAATTAATTAATTGATGAAGTTGTGATAGATTAATTTAATTATATGTGTTATATTTATTAAATTGATGTGGAGAATTTTATTATTCGATGTATGCATTTATTGGAGCTTATTGAATTAAAAGAAATATTTAATAAGCCTTTGTTATTTTAATTAATTTAATTATTAATTAGAGATTTAATAATTGATATTATTATTACATGAGAAAATTTAATCACGTGACTATGTGAATTAATGAGAAATTATTTTATTTTATTTAAATAAATTAAACTAGATATTTGATTTATTTTATAATGGATGTGACATTTTTTAAAACTATTGATAAGGTTTTATTAAAATAATGGGTTTTGAAACCTAGTATGCTAGCCAAACATGGCCTTAATGCGAGTTGAGTAAAGTTACCCATGACTGGGTAACTGACCACAACTCGTCAGGCGTTTCTTTATTATATGCCTTCCCCTCCCTTTTTCTTCATTAAATTTCCTAAGTCTAGAAAGTGTCAGAGAGAGTTTCAGAGAAAGATACAAGAGAGAGTTGAGAATTCAGAGTTTTGGTGGAAGAGGAATTCTCTTCCTAGTAAATTAATCCACGCTTGGATAATCTCTTCAACCCAATTTATATATTTTATGTCTTTTAAGTTTCATGAATATGGCTTAGGTTTTCTGTGAATCTCTGTATTTGGAAAATTCAGTTGTTATAAGAATATATGTAATAATTCGAGTTGTATGTCATATTATATATATATATATATTGTGTGTTTGCATATCATTAATTTCATAAGATTACAACGTATGATTATGGCTTGTTATTTCAAAAATTTGCAGAGTACGTGATATGGCCATATGGCCTTATACGTGATTTTTATATGCCAAACATAAATTATTTTGCAAAATTCACACATTGATATGATTATGCATGTTAAAATGAACAAAATGAAACTTGAATGGTTGGATTTGGCTTTATAACGAATCCGTAGCATTAAAATCCATGTTTTTGTTCAAGAACTTCAAAAACATCAAGAACAGTCCAAATTGCATGCTTTAATTATGTGATTATGTGTTTTAATGGGTGAAAAACACTCCATAGATGTTAAGTATTGATTATGTACGAATTATAAATTATGGGTATGTGTAATTTGGTGAAATTAGTGTTAAGAAGTGTTGATTTCGCTGAATTTTATGTTCTTTCTTGAATCGAAATTCAGAGTCTGGGTTTCGCGTCATGGCGCTTGACTCCCGAGTTCATTTCTCAAATACATGTCACCACTTACAGAAATGGCCGAAATGAGTTTTTGATAATGTCCAAGTGTAGAAATGTATTAGTAACCTAGTCTAATGAATATAAAAATTTATTAGACATATGATGAGATATTAAAATGAGTTTTTACCTAGTCAAGATGACATCTATATGATAATTGAATCGTTGAGTATGTATTTAACTTGTTATTTGTGTAATACTATATTATGTGAAAACAAGTATGATAATTGACTAAGTATAGTCATGAATTCGAGTTAAACAAAGAGTAAAGTTATGTTGTTAGTACGTTATTATTGACTGGTATTGTGAACGTAATTGGTATGTAGGATTTAATTCAAAGAACGAGTTTGATTAAGTGTAACCTACGCACGAGGCAAGTTTCTTACCCTAAACTTTCGTTGAGCAAGTTTCCTAACCCTACTTGTTATAATTATATAAGTTGATTAATTCATCTTTTGATATTGAGCAAGTTCTTATTATTATTGATCAAGCCTGTCTTGTATATTAAAGTTTATTAATCTTCAAGCATGATGTTGTTATACAATAATTATTCTATTGTATACCTTTTGAGATGTTATTCAAGTTAAATATTCATTTACTGTTAAACCTTGTTAGACTAGCGAACCCTTATTGATTCGACTAGTCCATAGTTGATGAGCGTCTAAATTTCGAATCCTTGATGAATTATCCAAACCAAACTTCCTTTGGTGCGGACTCGAATGTCAAACTGAGATGAACAACCCTGTATAGGGGTTTATTTACGCTTTAGCGTTAAGATATTGTGTACAGTATGGTACTAAGGGCTTATCCCCCTAAGTACGAGAAGAAGAGTCCATAGTCTTATGACTGTTAAAGGTTTCAAGTAAAAGCACTTGACAACCTAGGACATAGTTCAAGGTCTTATGACCCTCAAAATTTCTTTTGATTCTTGTTATTCATTCTTGATTCAAAAGTTGAGCTTTATATCAGAAGTTATTATTTCTCTCGCATGTTATTATTCCTTGTTATATTGTTATACTTGTGGGCAATCGTGCTCACTCTTGCGTAATAATAACATTGCGGTTAAGAACGAAAGAGCAGAAGAACCTTCCACTAGTAAAGGCAAGGGCAAGATTAGCAAATAATGAAGATTATATGTTTATGTGGTTGTATAATGACATTTAGAGTTGATGTTTCTTAAGACTTATTGTTTATGTTTTTTGCACAGATGATATAAGGTTAGAGTAACCTGGGATTTATTTATTATGTAGTTGATGTAACCCCATAAGGGGAGAGATTTATTTATTATTTATTTCTATTACATGGTTTGCATTTATTTATGGGTAGATAGATAGATGATGCTTGTACAGTGAACACCAAATCCTGTGAAAATGGAAGTACCGGATTTGGGGGTATCACAGGTTGGTATCAAAGCTATAAGGTTATGAACCTTAGGTGGGGGGAACAACCTTAGGTAGTAGCTTTGTAGGAGATTGAGAACATAGTAGTGGTTGACTCTTATCGAGTTATAAGAAATGAATTTTTAAATTCATTAAAGATAATAAAAGACTTTATGTGCTTATGTGTTAATCTATGTGTTCGCTAGCAAGGATTAGTAACTAAAACTTAAAATTTTGTTGTCAGGATGTCGGATGTTGGAGGAGCTAGTCGAGCTGGGGAGGAGGAACCCCGATTACCTATAGAGGAGGAGCCCCGAGACATTCATGTCGTCAGGGGACAAATTTGTCTGAGAGAGAGCCATCTCCGCTGATCACTTTATTGTTGGTCGGGAGCATGAGCCGAGATTGATCCAGAGGAGGATCCTGAGGAAGAGGAAGAAGAAGAGGAAGAAGAGGAGTTCCCACTGAACTCCATTGATGCAGAGATGTATGATGCACTCTATGATCGTAACGTAGAGTTGCAGGATATCGCTTTTCGGGATCTGGATCGAGCAAAGCGGTTAGTCAGCAGATTACTATTGAGCAGAAGGATAGAGAGATTGTGACTCTTCACACACGTTTGGGAAACGTGGAGTGGGATCTGGTTCACGAGAAGGGTCAGACTGAGGATAAGTCCGCAGAAATAGAGAAGTTAAAGAAGGATCTGAAGGAGAGCTCAGAGAGGCTTGTGATAGCAGAGGAGGGTTGGGTACGAGAGTCACGTCGTGCTGATCGTGCAGAAGATGATCGTCGTGCGAAGAAGGCTAAACTTGAGGAGACGTACTCTACACTACAAAATGAAATGGATGCGGTCCAAGATCGAGTTAAGAAGTATCCAATCCAGTTTGAGGATCTAACATCATATATCCTATATCGCAGAACGATGTGCCGCATCATGGAGGAGGAACGTAGCAAGGCTATCTAGCGCCTTAACAGACAGTGATAGTATTAGTTTAAATATGTGAAAACTATTTGATAGTTAATGATGTAAATTCCGATATGTTCATAAATAAAGGAATATTGTGATGTTTTAAATCTTGTAGATTCTTTATCTCGGGATAGTGGATGTAAATAGCAGTGATGCTATCTTATGATGTAAAGACTTTTGAATTTAATGAAAATGTCAGAGTTTATTGACTTGATGTGTTAAGTGAGTTATGATTAAATGTTTAGTTAAATCTTAAACGTTTTAGAGATTGAGTAAAGATCTAATAAGCATATATTTTTAACAGAAATATGCCGCCTAGAAGACAAAATTGTCAGCAAGCCCAGGAAGGGTCAACAAACAATAACAACGACGCCAATGCTAACTCCGTTCAGCAATTGGTAAACCTTTTAGCTGGAGCACTTAATAATCAACCCCAAGCTCCACCAAATACTTCGTTTAAGGACTTCAAGGCGGTGGGATTTCCAGAGTTTAAGGGTTCCATAAACCCAATTAAAGCTCAGACGTGGGTAATGGAGATGGAAAAGGTGTTCGATGTTGCTAGGGTAAGGGAAGATCAGAAGACTGCTTATGCAACGTTTATGCTGAAGTCCGAAGCCAACTATTGGTGACAGGCGAACAAAGTGAGAGGAGGTGAAGGTGTAATATCCTGGGAAAGATTCAAAGAGATGTTCTTCGAGATGTATTTTCTGACTAGTTCGCAAAATCAGATGGAGGTTCAGTTTCTAGAGTTAAAACAAGGGAATATGTCAGTAGCTGATTATGCGACAAAGTTTAATGAGTTGGCTAGGTTACCCACATACCAAGTGCACACTGATGAGAGGAAGGCAAGACGATTTGAGCAGGGATTGAAGCCTTGATTGTATAGCAAAGTGTCAATGTTCCAATTGAACACTTTTGCGGGAGTGTTAGAGAAGGCCATACTTGCTGAGGGTGGAAGTGATGTAGTAACGAAGTATAATCAGGAGCGAAGAAGAAGAAGAAGAAGAAGAAGAAGAAGAAGAAGAAGAAGAAGAAGAAGAAGAAGAAGAAGAAGAGTGAGAAGGAAGGTAATAACAAGACTGGTGGGAGTAACACTGGGGGTAATCACAATCAGAAGAGGAAGTGGTCTAAAAATTCATCGGCCGGAAGTCAACAGGGAGGGCAGAAGAAGAAGATTGAACCGTGCCCAACCTACGGAAAAATGCATTTGGGAGTTTGCCTGAAGGGGAAGCGAGTGTGCTACAATTGTGGTCAGGAAGGCCACATAGCACCAAACTGTCCGAACCCAAAGAAGGGTGCATGCTTCACATGTGGCTCAAAGGATCATCTTGGAAGAGATTGTCCTAAAAAGGGATCGGGAGAGACAAGTTCAGGAGGAAACAGAGGAAATACTGGTGGAAGCACTCTAACCATTGAAGGACCAACCACAACCAATAGACCAACAACCAGAACGTTCAACATGACAGTGCAGGAAGCAGTACATTCTCACGATGTGGTGTCAGGTATCATTCCGATCAATAAAGTTAATGCTTATGTGTTATTTGATTCGGGTGCTACTTGCTTATTTATATCCGATGACTTTGCTAAGAACTTAGAATTGTTTAAGGACGAGTTAAAATACCCCATGAACATAGAAATTGTGAATAGAGAAATTATCCCTGTAAAGTATGTGCACAAGAACTGTAGAGTAGATATTAAGGGTAATATCATGAACGTAGATCTTATCCCTATTCGACTTGGAGAATTTGATGTTATTTTGGGTATGGATTGGTTATCCAATTATGGGGCGGTAATTGACTGCCAGAAGAAGCGTATTAACCTTATGACTCCGTCAAATGTTGTGTTTTATGGTAGCAAGTCGCTTAGACATGAAAGTACTTTCAGGAAAGTACTTGTCATTGAACAGTTTTTAAAATGTTTCCCAAGATATGCTGAGTGCGGCTGGATGGGTACGCTTCACAGATTCCCACCAGTAATCTGCCTCGTTACGAAAAATAAAGGTGGCGAATGGAACCTTCAGTTCCTCCGTGCATCCCAAGACGTCGAATATCTTGGTAATTTGGTTAACCTACATCTCTGCCTTAATCGGATCAGGTTTTCCCAAGAATTCTGGTGGTCCCTACTCTTTGAACTGCTTGGCCGTGACAAACCGTGCTTTGTTATCATTTCCACCTGTATTTTATACACGAGTCTCCTTCGTCTGATTTTGCATGAACTGCAAAAAGCTTCTAAACATTCCATCGTTCATTGTTTGATCAGTGGTATTGTTTACAGGAGGAACATTGCCGGCCTGTTGCACGTTTTCCTCATTGGTGGTTAAAGGTGTCTCCACGGTCTCATTTACTCCACTTTTAACATTCTCGGTTGCCATTCTCAAATACTGTCATAAAACAAGGGTTAATTGATGAAATTAACATATCACATAATATACCTATATTCTGACCAACCAACAAATAAGCTTAGGTAGGACACACTAGCAAATGATTTACTCGTCTCTCCCCTCCTAGTTATATTCCCCGATCTCCGCCAGAGATCATATCCCTAAGCTCTGATACCAACTGTGACGCCCCCAAAATACGTATACAACACCCATTCTGAGTTGCCAAATACATGGTACAGAAACAACTTCAACTTTATTAATACAATTGTCGAGCAAAATACGACAACACATAAACTATGAGTTTAAAAATAAATATTGTCTTCTAGACAAAATCAACACTCAAATAAGTCCTCATTACAATTATTGATGCACTATTTTACAAAATAATGAGGACTACTAAAACGACTTTCTAGAACCTTCATTCCATATCCCGACTGGTACTCGCTACATTCTCGCCTTCTGGGAAGAAAAATGGAACAAAAAGGAAAAGGGTGAGCTCAACTAGCCCAGTAAAGAATATTATGACTAAAAAACATAGAACAAATTATCGTTAGTCCTCAACGGGGAAAAATTTGATAGAATACAATAGACAACAAGTTTTAAATCAATATTCGCAACAAAAATAATAATTCATTAGAAGAGTTACGTAGAGAATGAAATCTACTTTCTTCTATAAATTTAAAAGTTTATCATCAATATTTTATCCCTGTAACATCAATCAATATACATCTTGAATCAAATATTCATCTTTGTACTACATGCCAAAGATATTCATCAGTTGGTCATGTTCATCTCAACACCTGTACATCTTTGCACTACGGGCCAAAGATATTCATAAGAAAGTCAACCATCTTTGCACTACAGGCCAAAGATATTCAGTAATATCATCATTTAGGACTGAGGATGATGAAAAATATTTTAAAGAAAACGAATCCAATGAAACAAAAGAACAAATAATAAGGATTCGCACTTTAAATAGTCCAAGTTCAAAAATACTTCATAAATAACCATAGTGAAGTAAAATTAAAGAATGATCAAAACATGGATACAATCAAAGCTAGTATCCATAATAGATATTTTTGTCAAAAAATAAAAAAATTAATTTTTCTGTGAATAGTGCTGTATTCGTGAATAGTAACCCCAACACTATAAGACAAGAATTTCATAAGAAAAATCTTACCAATATTTCGGCATAATGATATTGAAAGAAATAATATCATTTATAAAAAAAATAACATCCCTTACCACCAAAAAAGATTGTACTTCTGACTGGAATACTGGATATAGTGCTGAAGGAACTTGCACCGTATAGCAACACTCAAAGTATCAAAATACTCACAAGAATACGCTCGATAATATAGAGAGAGAAATCTTTAGTTTCTGGTGTGATTTTCAATTCTAACTTAAGCACCCTATTTATAGAAAAATGCTTAGAACACCAAAGCAGAAAATTTAATAAAATATTATTATATATAAATTTTTGTCACGCCCACCTCTTGAATCTGAATTCAACACATTTATATCACATGTGGGACCCACTCAACTCACCAAAAACGTTTTTCTTAAAAAAATAATTAAAACTTCAAAAATCAATTATTTTGGAACTTCGGAACTTCAATAATTCATAATAAATAGCCCTTTTATCAGAAAAATTAAAAACTTATGTCCATTCCATAGGAAATTCCATTCTCTACAACTTTGTAAGTTTAAGTTTTTCCAAATTCCAAGCAGAAATTGGCCGAAATCCACATACGGACGATTTTACAGGGTATAATCAAATTTCAGTTAAGAAATGGGATTCGCAAACATGAAAAACATGTTTAAAATATTTTTAGCAACACAAATACTCTTTCTCCCCATTTATTCATATATCCCACAATAATTGTAAAAATATTACCATTATTATAATATAATAATATATTTAAATGAATTATTTTATCAGAAAAAGATAAAATAACAATTTTCAACAATTGTCACATTAAAAATTTTCTCCATCTATATCCACATAAAATAAATATTTTCCTTATCATATAAATCAATAATTAATTATTCATAAATAATATTACGTAATCACAATATCGATAACCGGTAGTTCCCGTGAAAGAGGGGCTTTCGAATAAGGATTTCTCTCTTACTTGGCGCAATGATTAGGTGACCAAACCTCTCCTTAGACAGAACTTTCTAGACATTGCAAATAATGTTATCTAATAATATTATTCAAATAATATGAATTATTGCTCTAATAATGGAAAATAGTGTGTAGTGACAATTAATGAAACAACAATAATATAAAATATCTACGTAGCAATTATTGAATCAATAAAATAAAATATTGAACAGTAATTACTATAAAATTATTGAGTAGTGCCTTCTTACGTAAGAATCAATAATTGGTGCAATACCGCAATACTACTATGTTTTAACCAATTTAGTATTTCAACAAGATAATCTGTGAATAACTACGCTCAAGTTATTTATAAACAACTTATACTTGTCGCTTTCTTCATCCAATCACTTTCTCATTATGGGGCCACACAAGGTCGCGCCTTCGCATTTAATATTCCCCGACAGTAAGAATATTCCACGACCAATTGAATATTCCCCGACAACAATGAATATTTTATAACCACTTGCTTATTTAAAATATTTGCGCATTTTACCCTTAACTAACCACATTAATCAAATCAACCCTTACTATTTCAAAATAATAAATAGAGAAAATTTAATTTCATTTATAATAAGTTAGGGTCTTACAGTTATTGGTTTTATAGTTGTATGTCTTTGGCCTGTACTGCAAAGAAGAACTGTTGATGTATATCTTTGGTCGTAGTGGAAAGATGAACTGTTGATTGATAACTTTGGCCCGTAGTGCAAAGATGGACAGGTGTATGACATGATCATGACCACTGGTGATACTAATAACTATCCTTTGTCGTAGTGTAGGAATAATTCGATGATGTGATTGGTAGGATCATGACCATTAGTTAACAGTTGAATGTCTTTGGCCGTAGTGCACTAACAGACAATTGATTGGTATGATCATGACCATTAGTTTTATAGTTGAATATCTTTGGCCCGTAGTACAAAGATATATACAATTGATTGGTATGATCATTGTTATTACATTTGAATATCTTTAGCCTTTGTGGTAAGAATTTTGAGTAAACGTTCTATTAAGCCTTTGTGGTAAGGAGGAACTGTTGATTCACATTATTATAAACATGAATTGTGAATTTAACTAAAATCTTTGGTGGTTCAGGTGAAGACAAGTGATGAAAGTTCTCTTTATCTTGGGTATAATAAAGAACTGTTAATGGGTATTACATAGATAAAATTTATGATAAACTTTTAAATCATAGAAGATAGTAGATATTATGCTCTACTTGACTCTTCTAATGGATTCCTTGTTCCGCTGCAATTGTTGATCTAAAACTTGTTGTCTGTTGTATTCTATCAATTGTTATATTGTTAAAGGCTAAGGATAATTTATTCTGCATTATCTTAGTTATAATATTTCTTACTGGGCTAGTTGAGCTCACCCTTTTCTTTCACTGTTCTCTTCAGGAAATGAAAATATAGCTGGGACTAGTCGGGGAATGGAGTGCTGGTCCGAGATGGTGGCTATAGTAGTCCTCACTATTTCTATAAAATATTGTGATAATAATTGTAATGAGGACTGCATTGAGTGTGGATATTGTCTAGAAGACAATATTCTTGTTTAAACTCTCAGCTATGTTTTTTCGTATTTTACACGACAGTTGTATAAAAGAAGTTTGTAGTTGAATTCTGTACCATGTATTTGGCAACTCAAGATGGGTGATGTATACCTGTTTTGGGGGCGTCACAATCTTTGTTTCTAAAACGATTAAAACCACTAATTCCTTGACAAGGGGGACCTCCACATATGAAATCTACATCCCCCTAAATAAGCAGAGCAAAAACACAATGGGATATGCATAAGCAAAATGGTAGCTAGAAAGAAAAGGTGTACAAGATAAATATAAAAGCCTAAAAACTTACAAGAAGAGGCAATCGCTTTGTACCCTCTAGATACAAATTCCTTCAGACTCTCTTCACAATCTCTATTATAGGAAAAAAACATATAAGAATACTCCTTTGTAGATTGATCAAACATATAAATCAAATAAAATACAAGAAACTGTAATAATTGATACCTTAAACCATTGATGGGCTCCCATGTATCCTCACTTGGACCATAGCCCTTCCAACGCATCTAAAAGTTAAAAAGATAAAAAATAATATAACAATAAATGGCAAGGAAGACAAAGAAATAGATGAGAAAAAGGAAAAAAAATACAAATAGTAATACAATAAAGAAAAACAAGCTCTTTTTTTTTTTTGCCGGATACAGAAAATCAAGTTGGTTTATATATAAAATGTGAAAAAATCAAACATATTTGAAAATAAGGTTGGCAAGGAGGAGAAAGTACTATCTTTCCAGAGAAATCTATGTAGCAAGCATTGATGTTACAATTTATAAAGAACTGAATGTTCTAAACTAGTTTTCAAAATTATCCAACTACGTTTCAACTTTAGTTAAGAAACTTCCTCCATGAGAAATTTGTATATTTACTTATTTAGCTACCATAAATCCTAACAAAGCAATAACAAAACTACCATGTAGGTTAAGCTAGTTTCAGCTTTGTAAATGACCAAAAAAATGACGGAAGAAAAATATAGATTAATTAATAGAATTGCTTATTAAATTGAGATCAAGGCACTACAAACTTAAGTTTAGCACATAATCTCACAAACTTGCAACAATGATTTACACCATAAACATAATGGAAAACTTAATTTCTGCTGATTTTATAGGCATATGGGTAAGATAACTTAGAAGCTCAAAATTAAAAATTAAATTGCAATAATGAATTGAGAGATGAATTTACCTCATTAATTAAGTTGAGTCGTGGAAACATTGGCATCATTAATAGCAAGGCTCAACTTGAAAATTGCTGAAAAATGAAAAAAATAATTAAACACATTATTTTTATAAATTGTTCTATTAGTTCAATAAAATAAACATAAACAATAATTATTACCACACTCAAGTTTATCGGCAAAGTTGTTATCTTCCTCCACATCAATACAATTCTTCTTTTTAATCCAATCTTGAGCACATATGAGAGCTTCCACCATATTAGGAGACAATGAAATCCTAAATAAATCAAAAATCCCCCCGTGTTAAATGCGGACTCACAAAAACAACGAGAAATGGGAATAGCCAACACATCACGGGCAATACCTGCAAGAATAAGGAATCTTGCACTATTAACTATCCACCACACCAAAATATCAAAAGACTCATCGGCTTCTTCCACATCTTCACTTAAATATTTGTCCAACTACAATTTTTCTCTAAGTATCACTACGGTTCGACACTTTTTGAACTTATCCATAAGTCTATTTGTATTTTGGGATTCCACTGAATTAGAACCTTGGGATGACATGTTAAACTTGATGTGCCACTTTCTTGAGTTGAATACTTTTTTTTGTACTCATTAAATAAATCTTCCATTACTTTCTTCACACCATCGACAATCACTATCCTCGTGGCTCTATTACTTTCTTGATATTCTAAATCCCTATCTTCATTATCAATATCAAAATGAAGATCTACTCCCATACCCTCCAACGAATCTTCAACTTCAATTTCATCATCTCCATACATTTCGTCTAAACCAAATTGAATAAAACTCAACTTAGACCGAGGATCAAACACAGCGGGAATATACAACAACATATTCATCTTTGTAACATTTTCCCAATACTTATCATATTTTCTTTTCAATTATCTATCATTGCTTCTTTCCCACTCACTCAAAATAATATAAGTTTCACTAATTTCATGAAATGCATTATTTAATGTGACATAAGATGAGCCCAAAATACGCACTGTGAGATTATAAAAATGTTCTAAGAATCTCACAAACAATTTAGCCCTATTCCAATCCGAGTTTGTTGGAATATTTTTTTCCCCCCATCTCTTTTTCAAAGCCACGATCTTCAAATCCAAATCGATTTAAAGCTTCTTGATACTTTAAGGCCAAACTTAACATCAAGTAAGTAGAGTTCCATGTAGTTAGGTAATCTAGACTTAAGCCTTTCTTGTCTTTAAGACCACACTACTCAATACAGTCCTTAAATGACTAGACCCTAGCCGGGGATTGCTTTGCATACTTCACTGCACGCCTAACATTCTCAACAGATTTCTCTATCAACTTCAACCCATCATTCACAACAAGATTAATAATGTGAGCTATACATCTCATGTGAATGAACTTACCACCCAAGACATTTGTTTTCCAAGATGTACATCTATCTCTCAAGTAAGCAACTACCGTATCATTTGAGCTAGTTTAGAACCCTTCGTACTTAGGGTGATCAACCCATTGTATTGTGCACAAACATCTAAACGCATTGCATAAATAATTTCCCTATAATAGGGTTGTTCTTTTCAGCTTTAGAGTACAAGTCCGCACCAAAGTAAGTTTGGTTTGGATAAGTTTCAAGGGTAATTTAACTAATGTGAAATAAGGATAATTCAACTAAGGATTAGTTGAATAAATGAAGTTCAATATCATTTCGAATGATCAGTAACAATATAATGTGAAATAATTATAATTCTTTGGAGAATCAACATTATATATCGAAGTCATGCTTGGAAAGAAGCTAGAAAGCATAAGCATTGAGTAATACAATAAACACCTCGCTTGAATAATATTAAGCTAAGGCTAAAAGAATTGAATTATTGAACATACATTAATGAATAACAAGCTAAAACAAAAACTTGCACAATATGACAATAAGATTACAACTTGTGTAAAGTAAAATGAAATATGACAACTTAATTAGAGATTAGAGTTCAAGAACTTGCATTCATTATAAAAAGAATGAAACTAGGGAAACTTACTTAACTATAAGCAAGTTAGGATAAATCCAACAACGATTAGAGTTAAAAACTTGCTCGAATAAAATTTAGGGTTAGAGCTTGCTCAAATAAAGTTTAGGGGTGAGGAACTTGCTTCGTGCGTAAGCTATAAATTACAACTCACGCTCACCTACACATATTATTAGAATCACAACATCTATTAGACATACTAACAACAACTTTCCAAAATAGAACTCACTTTTAGTTAAACTTGTTACTTTAGTACAAGTTTCAATTCACACCATATACACTTCAGAAATCACAAGTATTAGATTTGAAACACCTATTTACCAACTCATGTGTTCAATAAATCACAACATAACATTTTCACAACTTACTAATTTTTTTACAACTTTGGAATTACCACCTACATGATACAAATATGTTATATTATTTTATTACATGTTTATCACAATAATATTTCATTAGACTAGGTTACAATAGGTTTTTAAGGTCTGCATAACCAACATGCATTACTCCCTCTAATTTGGGTATGGCATAGCTGCGCCATATTTATACCTAGAACCAAATAGAATTCATAGGCATGCTTGCTTTGACACCTTGACACCAATAAGAATTTGTACTTGGTGTGTGCAAACAAAAACTACGCAATTGCTTATATACTGCTCAAATTTAACTATCACAAATTTAATCTACAAAACAGTAAATTAAACATACCCAAATGATGTAGAACCCATATAAACATTATTCATCACGTATATACCAACTTAGAATAATTAAACAACAACTACAAACAAATTTAGTCCTTTGAATTCCATATTTTTGCATAAAACTTAATTTTTGACATCCTTCTCAAAATTAGCACTGAGGTCTCAATACTACATCAAATTAACTCATTCAAATTGTGTTCTCCTTGTTTCTTAATGAATTAATATATTCAAGGCTCAATTTACAGTTTAGTTCACAAACCAACTACTAATTTTTGTATTTTCACAAGCCATGTTCATATTCATATTCACTATAAATGATTTTCTTTCTTTTTGAATGTAACTAGTACACAAAATCCTTGTCTAAATGCTAGTTATAACATCACAATTTACTAATAAACACAATCAATCACTTTGAATAACAACAATTCATAAAAAATGTATTTACAAAAAGTTTGAATACTCAAGAACATAAACTCTTCATAAACGTAAAACTCAAGTTTTAAAGATTACACCTTCAATTGCTTGAAGATAATCCTGGATAGAACACAGAGAATTACTTGGAATCACATAAATTTCTCTCCTTTCTCAAACTGTCTCTATTTCTCTGTAAACTCCCTTCTCTCTTTTCTCAGGCTTAGGCCAATTCCTTTTACGTAAACCATAAAATAGACGCGAAACCCAAACCAAAACGTATAAAACTGTCGTCTTATTAAATATAATAATTATGTATCAGTTATTACAATTTTAATATATTTTTATTATTTATTTTTAAATCAAATTCAAATTCAAAAGTCATAAGGCTTTGTTTGAAAAACACTTTTAAAATAAAGACTTAATATCTTTAAGACTTGTTTGGTAAACCCATTTAAAACTACTTTAAATTATTTCAATAAATCATTTATACTATAGTTTAATTACAACTAATTAACTAAGTTCTCCACTTAACTAATTACCACAAAATTATAATTTCATTATAATTTTATTTAATAAATTAACATATCACTTTAATTATTAAATTAAAACAACAATATAATAACTCATGTAATCTTTAACAACTCTCTAACTATTAAATTAAATTAGAGAATATAGCAACTCATGTAATCTTTAACAACTCTCTAACTATTAAATTAAATTAGAGTATTATCTCATAAATTTAATTCACAAATATCTACTAACAACAACCACATCAATAAAAAAATATTTATTTAATTTAATTAATATTTGAAATTACAAATAAAATTCTGGATTGTTACATCCTTCCCTCCTTACAAGGATTCGGTCCCCAGAATCACAACTCAAATAATTCATTCGTCACATTCTTCCCTTATTACAAAGATTCTGTCCCCAGAATCGAAGACACAGATTAAACAAATAACTCAGGGTAGTTTTTCATCATTTCATCTTCGAGTTCCCACGTAGCCTCTTCGACATTGTGATATCACCTTCATAGAAGGTATCACCTTATTCCTGAGCACTTGTTCTTTTCTATCAACTATCTGGATAGAAACCTCTTTATAACATAAATCCTTATTGAACTGTAACGGTTCATACTCAATCACATGTTTGTAATCGGATTTATATGGTCGTAACACCGAAACATGAAAAACGTTGTGAACATGTTCTAATTCTGGAGGTAGATCTACCTCATAAGCCACTTCTCCCACTATTTGCAGTACCTTGAAGGGTCCAATAAACCTTGGGCTTAGCTTTCCTTTCTTTCCAAAATAAATCTTTTAGGAAAATGAAATTTCCTACGTCAAATTCGTGATCTTGTCTGTGTTGATCAACATACTTCTTCTATCTATCTTGAGCAGCTACCAGTCTTGCTCTGATGAGTTTGATAACTTCAGTGGTCTGTTGTACCAGTTTCGGTCCTAACAATTGACGTTCACCAACTTCATCCCAGCATAGTGGAGTTTTGCACTTTTTGCCGTATAATGCCTTGTATGGCGGCATGCCAATGCTTGCGTGGTAACTGTTGTTATAGGCAAATTCTGCTAGTCGTAAGTGATCATCCAAGTTCCCTTTGAAGTCCATAATGCATGCTCTGAGCATATCTTCCAGCGTCTGCATTGTTCGTTCGCTTTGGCCGTTAGTTTGAGGATGGTACGCCGTACTCATTCTCGACTGTGTTCCCATGCATTCTTGTAGTCTCTTCCAGAAATTTGACATGAATCTCGAATCTCTGTCTGACACAATTGACAATGGAAATCCATGTCTCGAAATGATCTCTTTGATGTACAATTTTGCCAATTACTCAAGATTGAATCTAATCTTTATTGGCAAAAAGTGTACTAATTTTGTCAGCCTGTCCACTATCACCCAAATCGCATCGTATCCCTTCTGAGTAATTGGAAGACCTACCACAAAATCCATTATGATATGCTCCCACTTCCATTTTGGTATTTCCAACGATTGAAGTAATCCACTTGGTCTCTGATGCTCGGCCTTTACTCTCTAACATGTCAAACATTTCATAACACATTCTTCAACGTCTTATTTCATATTTGTCCATTAAAAGTGCCATTGCAAATCTTGATACATCTTTGTACTTCCCGGATGGATCGAATATCTTGAGTTATATGAGCTTCTGTCAAGATTTCTTCTTTAATATCTGGTACTGCTGGAACCCAAATTCGTCCCCTGAATCTTAGCACTCCTTTGGTATTAACCTTGTACTTTTCCTCACTACCCTTGACCACTTTTTCTCTTATTTTCCCACATTCTTCATCTTGTAGTTGAGCGTTCTTCACTTTGTCCACTAAAGTTGCACCAACTACCATTTGAGACAATCTCTCATCAGATTCTTTTGGAAGTTTTATTTCTAACTCTAGCCTTGTCATTGCTGAAATAAGCTCCTCTTGTGTAGTTAACATCATCAACTTTTCCCGACCCTTTCTGCTCAAGGCATAGGCAACTAAATTTTCTTTGCCCGAATGATAAAAGATCTCACAATCATAATCTTTTATCAATTCTAGCCATCGCCTCTTTCGCATGTTCAGATCCTTCTGTGTGAAAATGTACTTCAGACTTTTATGGTTCATGTATATTTCATATTTCTCCCCATAGAGATAGTGTCGCCATAACTTCAGAGCAAATACCACCACAACAAACTCTAAATCATGAGTCGGGTATCCTTTCTCATAGTCCTTCAGTTGTCTTGATGCATACGCAATGACTTTCATTTTGCATAAGCACACATCCAAGTCCTTTATGTGATGCATCACTATACACAACAAAGTTTCCTGTATTATTTGGTAATAACAACACAGGTGCCACACTTAACTTCTTTTTCAAGTCTTGGAAACTCTTTTCGCACTTCTCTGTCCAGACAAATTTTATAGCTTTCCGTATCAAATTTGTCAACAGAGTGAATCTTGGAGAAATCTTGAATAAACCGTCTATAATAGCCTGCCAGTCCCAAAAAACTTCTCACTTCTGTTGGAGTTCTTGGTTGTTCCCAATTTATCACAGCTTCAACTTTTGATGGATCCACTGAAATCCCATCTTTATCTATCATATGCCCAAGAAATTGTACACGTTCTAGCCAAAATTCACATTTAGAGAATTTTGCGTACAACTTTTCTTTTCTTAGCGTCTCTAGCGTCAGACTTAAATGTTCCACTTGTTCGTCATGAGATTTGGAGTACATCAAAATATCATCAATGAATACCACCACAAACTTGTCTAAAAATGGTTTAAACACCATGTTCATCAAATCCATGAATGCTGTAGGGGCGTTGGTCAACCCAAAAGACATTACCAGAAACTCGTAATGTCCATACCGAGTTCTGAATGCCGTCTTTGGTACATCCTCCTTCTTTACTTTCAATTGGTGATACCCACTTCTCAAATCTATTTTGAAAAGTATCTAACACCCTTCAATTAATCAAACAACTCATCTATTCTTGGAAACGAATATTTATTCTTAATAGTGACTTTGTTTAATTCCCTATAATCAATGCAAAGACGTATTGGCCCATCCTTCTTCTTAACGAATAACACCGGTGCTCCCTACGGTGATACACTTGGCTGAATATATTTCTTGTCTAGCAGCTCTTGTAATTGTACCATCAGTTCCTTCATCTCCATCGGAGCCATCCTGTACGGGGCCTTCGATATTGGAGCAGTTCCTAGCGCTAAGTCTATCACGATCTCAATTTCTCTATTAGGCGGAAGTCCTGGAAAATCTTCTAGAAACACGTCCACAAAATCCCTAACCACTGGTATCTCCTCCAGTTTCACACCCTTCTTCTTCTGAGTATCGACTATGTAAGCTAAGTATCCTACACAGCCCTGACTTAATAACTTCTTGGCCAGCATAATCGTCAGACATCTCGCTTGTCTAGGCGACTTACTACCATAGAAAACTACCTTAGATGGAGTTATAAGGTTTACACATTTCTATTGGCAATCAATTATCGCTCCATAATTGAATAGCCAATCCATTCCCAATATAACATCAAACTCTCTAAGTTTTATCGGGATTAAATCTACTGTCATAATATTCCCCATAATATTCACCCTATAATTCTTGTATACGAATTTAACATGAATTACCTCTATATTCGCAATTTCTGTGTAAAGGGAAATTCAACTCTTCACTAGGTAATTCTAACCTCTTAGCAAATTCATCAGATATAAATGAACAAGTAGCACCCGAATCAAATAATACATATACATTTATATCATTGATTGGGATAATATCTGACACTACATCTTTTAATTGCACAGCGTCTTGCACAGTCATGTTGAAGGTTTTGGCTGTGGGCTTATTTGATGATGTTGGTTAGCCAATAGTCAATGTACCTCCACTACTACCTCCCTTGCTTCCTGTTGTCTCACCAAATTTCTTCTTAGGACACTCACGAGCAAAATGATCCTTTGATTTGCATGTGTAATAAGGATTCTTCTTTGGTTGATTACAATTTGGGGCAATGTGACCCTTCTGGCCATAGTTAAAGTATACTCATTTCCCCCTTAAACACATGCCAGCGTGATACCCTCCGCATATAACGCATGCTTCAAACTTCTTTTTCTGCTGGTTACCTTGCTGGTTTCCAGCACCCACATTTGCATTCCAATTTCTCTTCAGGTTATTACTGTAAGACCCCGAAATTTTTTTAAATAAAAAGGAATTTCCTTTATTTATTATTTTGAAATAGTAAGGGTTGATTTGATTAATGTGGTTAGTTATGGGTAAAATGCGCAAATATTTCAAAATAAGCAAGTGGTTATAAAATATTCATTTTTGTCGGGGAATATTCGTTTGGTCGTGGAATATTCGTACTGTCGGGGAATATTCGTTTGGTCGTGGAATATTCATCTTGTGTGGGAATATTCGTATGCGACGGCAGTTGACCATGTGGGCCCCATAACTGAAAGCGATTGGATGAGGAAAACGACAAAGTTTGGGTGGTTATAAATAACGTGCCAGAAGATTCTTACCGTAAGACCGTAGTTATTACTTAATTAAGATCATTGAATACCCGTGGTGGTTAAAATACGATGTCTGCCGTGGTTGCACAAAGAGTATTACCGGTATTACATGCAGATTGTTGAATTATTGATCCTTACGTAAGAAGGCACTACTCAATAATTGTTACAGTAATTACTGTTCAGTATTTTATTTTATTGATTCAATAATTGATGCGTTGGTATTTTATATTATTGATGTTTCAATAATTGTCACTGCACCGTATTTCCCATTATCAGATCAATAATTCATATTATTTGAATAATATTATTAGATAACATTATTGGCAATGTCTAGAAAGTTACGTCTGGAGAGGTTTGGTCACCTAATTGCGCGCCAAGAAGGAGAGATCCTTATTGAAAGCCCCTCTTTCTGAGGAGCTGCGCCTGGTTGTCATAAATGTGATTACAGAATATTATTTGTGAATAATTAATTATTGATTCATATGATAAGGAAATATTTATTTTATATGAATATAAATGATGGATTTATTTATGTGGTTATTAATGAAGGAATTAAATGTTTTATTTGTATTTTGTCGGATTGGAGGTATTAAAAGATCAAATCGGTGTTATTATAGCTTTATTGTGTGAGTTATAATATTTAATCTGACCGTTGGATCGTTGTAATTTTTGGATATGTTATACATATATAAGTTGAGTATATGTCCACAAATTTTGAACCGTTAAAAATGAACGAATGATTTGTTATGAATTTTAAGAGGTGACTGATTCGGAAATTAGGGTTATAATTGATTTTGGTGGAAAATTCTAGAATTGAGTGGGCCCCACTTGTGGTTGGTGAAAAAATGTGCTGAATTTTATTTCAAATGTGGTGGGTGGCAATAGTAGCGTAAAGCCATCGTGTAGCTTGGTCAAGTCCAGCTTGCCAATAACATTTTCCTATAAATAGAGGCTAAGTTAGAATTGAAAATCACACCGTAAAAGTTTTTTCTCTCTCTCTATCTATATTATTGGCGTATTTTGTGAGTATTTAGATACTTTGAGAGTTCTTTATTCAAGACAAGTTTCATTCAAAGATCACTTCTTGACCTTTCCTTCCGTAATCGATTCTTTGAGGTAAGGGATGTTATTTTTCCTCAAATGATATTAATTCTTCAATATCATTATCTTTGAAATATTGGTTGGTACTTTTTATCAAATTTGGAACTTTTTCATGTCGGGGTTACTATTCATGAGTTACTTATTCACGAGTTACTATTCATGAGTTACTATTCACGAGTTACTATTCATGAGTTACTATTCACGAGTACTATTCATGAAGCGTGAAAATGTTTTTTATGGGAATTTCTATCTTTTGGTGTCTGAGTCACTATTCACGATATCTGACTATTCACGATACTCACGGCACTATTCACGTGATATCTGACTATTCAATAGAAAAATGAAAATTTTTCTTTTCGTCTAAAATATCTATTCGGATACTAGCTTTGATTGTATCCATGTTTTGATCATTCTTGAATTTTACTTCACTATGATTATTTATGAAGTATTTTTGAACTTCGAGTGTTTAAAGTACGAATCCATAATATTTGTCATTTTGTTTCACCGGATTCGTTTCTTTAAAAGTATTTTTTCATCATCCTCGCCTCTTAAATGATGATATTATTGAATATCTTTGGCACAGTAGTGCAAAGATGAATGATTTCTGAAGAATATCTTTGGCACAGAGTGCAAAGATGAGCGGTGTTTTAAATGAACATGACCGATCGATGAATATCTTTGGCCTTTAGTGCAAAGATGAACAGTGTTGAGATGAACATGACCGATTGATTTAATATCTTTGGCACAGAAGTGCAAAGATAAATATTTGATTTGAGATGAATATTGATTGATGTTACGAGGATAAAATATTGATGATGGACTCGTTAAATTCATAGATTATAGTAGATTTCATTCTCTCACGTAACTCTTCTATGAATTATTATTTCATTGCGAATATTGATCTGAAACTTGTTGTCTATTGTATTCTATCAGATTTTTTCCTGTTGGAGACTAACGATAATTTGTTGTATATTATCTTAGTCATAACATTCTTTACTGGGCTAGTTGAGCTCACCCTTTTCCTTGTTGTTCCATTTTTCTTCTCAGGAGGCGAGAATGTAGCGAGTACTAGTCGGGGTATGGAATGAAGGTTCTAGAGAGAGTTGTTTAGTAGTCCTCACCATTATTGTAAAATAATGTATCAATAAATGTGATGAGGATTTATTTGAGTATAAATATTGTCTAGAAGATAATATTTGTATTTAAACTCACGCTTTATTGTTGTGATAATAAAGTTGTAGTTGTTTACATACCATGTATTTGGCGACTCGAGAATGGGTTGGATGGAATGGACCTATTTTGGGGTCGCCACACTTGTTAATATCGAGCTTAGGGATATGATCTCCGGCGGAGATCGGGAATAGAACTAGGAGGGAGAGACGAGTAAATCCTTCGCTAGTGTGTCCTACCTAAGCTTATTTGTTGGTTGGTCAAGATATAGGGATATTATGTGATATATTGATTTCCTTAATTAACCCTTGTTTTATGACAAAGATTTGAGAATGTCGTGAGAATATTAATAGTGGAGTAAATGAGACCGTGGAGATGCTCAGACTTAACAACGAGGAGAAACGTGCAACAGTGACAATGTACCTCTGTGAATAACACCACCGAAAGCGATGATGAACGAGGGATGTTTAGAAGCTTTTTGCGCAGTTCATGCAAAATCGACGAGGAGACTCGTGCTCAAAATATAGGAGAAATGATAGTAATTCACGGGTGGTCACAACCAAGCGCTTCAAAGAGTTGGGACCACCGAATTCTGGGAAAGCGAGATCCGATCATGCGCGAAACATGGGTTAAACAAATTACCAAGATATTCGATGTCTTGGGATGCGGAGGAGAAATGAAGGTTCCATTCGCTACCTTTATGTTCCGTGGCGAGGCGACATCGGTGGGAATCAGTGAAGCGTACCCATCCAAACCACTCAAAGATGTCATGGGAGACGTTTGAAGCAGTTCAATGACAAGTACTTCCACGAAAGTATTCGTCGTATGAAGGAAGTGGAGTTCATCGATTAGAGCAAAACAACATGGCGGTGTCTCGATGACGAGGCAAAGTTTGCGAGTTATCGTGTTTGCACCTCATTTGGTGGAGAATGAGGAACGTGTATGGCCAGCGGATGTTTACGAGAGGTTTGAAACCCGGCATACGTCGAGATCTCATTTCTCATAAATTTTCTCTATTCAGGATGTTGTAAATGTGGCTCGATTCTTAGAGCGAGATAACGAAAGTACGTTCAACCGAGGACCATAACCGTGATCATACCAAAGATAGCGATCATCGAATAATAACGATAACCAATGGAGAAAGAAGAATACGGACAAAGGCGGTAACCACTCGGTGGTAATCGTGGCCATGAAAATAGAAGAAGCGAGTTGGGAGGAGATTTTAAAAAGAGGAGATTCAACAACGACCATGTGAAGACGTCGGCCCCGATGGGCAATCGGTTCCAAGGAGGAGAAAGACCACCGGGTCGTATGTTACAAATGCGGAAAGAGGGACATATCATTGAAACCGCCCTAGCAGTTTAAGGTATGTTATAATTGTGGAAAAGAAGGACATATCGCTCGAGATTATGCGATATCGAAACCTAGTGCAAATGGGCGGTGACTCAAAAGGATGTCCCGAGAAAAGTCAAAGTCAACGATTCTTGGAAGAGCGTTTGTCGTGTGGCCAATTCAAAATCGAGGAACTCCGAACGGTTAGCACGGGTTAGTTAATTATAAATTCTTGCGAAGTTTATACCTTACTAGATACTGGTTTCTACCCATTCTTTTATCTCTTTGCTTGCGCTCAACGTTTGAACTTGACTACGGAGAAATTAGACTTTGACCTATTTGTGGAGACTCAGTTAGGAGAAACTTTCATTACATCCGTTGTTTAAAAAATCTTGTTTGACTCAAGTTGGCACCATTACCTTACCATTGACCTTATCTCTTTAAAGATACTTGCTTTTGGGGATTGATTGGTTAACTACTCATCATACCAAAATTGATTGCTTTTGTAAGGTTGTTAGTTTTCATATTCCTAAGCAACTCGTTATTCAACTCAAGCGATCAAACCATTGTAGTCAAACATTTTCATATCAAGCCATGAAGTCATTCGTTTATTACGGATGTCAAGTTTACTTAGTCCATGTTATGGATTTGAATAAAGACACGCGTCGATTTGAATAATATTCTTGTTGTTATTGATTTTTCCTGACGTATTTCCTGAAGAATTTATTGGCTTACTCCCAAAGACTGATATTAAATTTTGTATCGACTTTGAACCCGGTACAAAACTCATTTCTAAAATCTCATATCGAATGGCTCCTATTGAACTTCAGGAGTTAAAAATTCAACTATAGAATTTGGTACATGAGCCTTTATCTTGTGATTTCCTTTGTGGAATTCACCTAAGCCAGACTCTCTATAGGGGACGTCATATTCGTGCGATAGTAAACTGATAGGTGTCATTGTGACGTGCTATCCAAGGTTGGGATATGAGTCACAGTTGAGAGCAACCTAAGTCAGTAATCGAAATACGTAGCTTTCTAGGCTTAGTTGGTTATTATCGGAGGATATTCTCGAATCGCTATTCCATTAACGTAGCTGACTCATAGAGATACAAAATTCAAATGGAGCAAGGAATGTGGGAAGAGCTTCGAAGAACTCAAGAGGAGACTCATTTCAGCATATGTTCTGACCATACCATCCTGGAAAAGCGAACGTGGTAGCTGACGTGTTGAGTAGAAGATCGTATACAAGTACGAAAGTGCGATGTTGTCAAAGACTAATTTCAGATAATTTACAAATAATAGAGATGGAGATGAAAACTCTAGGTACCCACGTGATGATATATACGAAGCGTGATGATATACGAGTATAATCGACTATAATCGATAAAGTTAAAGTCGCTTCAAGCTACACACCGAGTGATGAATTTGAAGAAGGAGGTGCGAAGTTGTTATTTTAAAAGCGAGAATCGGTGAGGTGAGGAAAGCTCAAACCTTCGATTTATTAATCCATTTGAAATTCTCGATCGAATAGGAACTGTGGCCTATAGACTCGTTTTTACCACCAAGTATGACGCGTGTTCATAACGCTTTTCACGTATCGATGTTACGTAAATATGTGGACGACCAAAACACGTCATTGAGTTAGAACCGGACGAGATAGCCAAGACTTAACGTCACGAGGAGGTACTGTCAAGATTTTGTAGAGGAAAGAACATGACCTATGTCTGAGTTATACCATAAGTTAAAGTTTTGTGGAGAAACCATGCTATATTGAGGAAATGACACAGGAGTTGGAAACGAAAATGAAAGCGAGGTATCTTTACCTTTTCAAACACCAGTGTACGTCGTCAATTTCGAGGACGAAATTTCATAAGGAGGGAGGTTGTAAGACCTCAAAATTTTTTAAATAAAAGGAATTTCCTTTATTTATTATTTTGAAATAGTAAGGGTTGATTTGATTAATGTGGTTAGTTATGGGTAAAATGCGCAAATATTTCAAAATAAGCAAGTGGTTATAAAATATTCATTTTGTCGGGGAATATTCGTTTGGTCGTGGAATATTAAATGCTTGTGAATATTCGTTTGGTCGTGGAATATTAAATCTTTGTCGAATATTAAATGCAACGAAGTAGCCGCCATGTGTGGGCCCCATAACGGAAAGCGATTGGATGAGGAAAACGACAAAGTTTGGGTGGTTATAAATAACGGCGTAGTTGTTACAGAATTAGAGGTATGGTTATTCTGATTAAGATCATTTGGAATACCCGGTGGTTAAAATACGATGTCTGGCGTGGTTGCACAAAGATATACCGGTATTGCACAAAGATTGTTGAATTATTGATCCTTACGTGAAGAAGGCACTACTCAATAATTGTTACGATAATTACTTGCTCAATATTTTATTTTATTGATTCAATAATTGCTTGCGTTGGTATTTTATATTATTGATGTTTCAATAATTGTCATCGCACTGTATTTCCCATTATCGGATCAATAATTCATATTATTTGAATAATATTATTAGATAACATTATTGGCAATGTCTAGAAAGTTACGCTCTAAGGAGAGGTTTGGTCACCTAATTGCGGCGCCAAGAAGGAGAGATCCTTATTGAAAGCCCCTCTTTCCTGAACCGCCTGTCATTATCATAAATGTGATTACGTAATATTATTTGTGAATAATTAATTATTGATTCATATGATAAGGAAATATTTATTTTATATGAATATAAATGATGGATTTATTTATGTGGTTATTAATGAAGGAATTAAATGTTTTATTTGTATTTTATTTCGGATTGGAGGTATTAAAAGATCAAATCGGTTGTTATTATAGCTTTATTGTGTGAGTTATAATATTTAATCGTAGTTGGATCGTTGTAATTTTTGGATATGTTATACATATATAAGTTGAGTATATGTCCACAAATTTTGAACCGTTAAAAATGAACGAATGATTTGTTATGAATTTTAAGAGGTGGTGATTCGAAATTAGGGTTATAATTGATTTTGGTGGAAAATTCTAGAATTGAGTGGGCCCCACTTGTGGTTGGTGAAAAAATGTGCTGAATTTTATTTCAAATGTGGTGGGTGGCAATAGTAGCGGTAAAGCCATCGGTAGCAGTCAAGTCTGCTTTCTTGCGGGCTAACATTTTCCTATAAATAGAGGGCTAAGTTAGAATTGAAAATCACACCGAAACAAGTTTTCTCTTTCTCTCTCTATATTATTGAGCGTATTTTGTGAGTATTTAGATACTTTGAGAGTTGCTGTTCAGTACAAGTTTCATTCAGCATCACTTCCGACCTTTCCTTCCGAAGTACTGATTCTTTGAGGTAAGGGATGTTATTTTTTCCTCAAATGATATTAATTCTTCAATATCATTATGCTGAAATATTGGTTGGTACTTTTTATCAAATTTGGAACTTTTTCATGTCGGGGTTACTATTCATGAGTTACTATTCACGAGTTACTATTCATGAGTTACTATTCACGAGTTACTATTCATGAGTTACTATTCACGAGTACTATTCATGAAGCGTGAAAATGTTTTTTTGTGGAATTTCTATCTTTTGGTGTCGGAGTCACTATTCACGTATCTGACACTATTCACGATACTCAAGACTATTCACGATATCTGGCACTATTCAATAGAAAAATGAAAATTTTTCTTTTCGTCTAAAATATCTATTCTGGATACTAGCTTTGATTGTATCCATGTTTTGATCATTCTTGAATTTTACTTCACTATGATTATTTATGAAGTATTTTTGAACTCGGAGTGTTTAAAGTACGAATCCATAATATTTGTCATTTTGTTTCACTGGATTCGTTCTTTAAAAGTATTTTTCATCATCCTCAGTCTTAAATGATGATATTATTGAATATCTTTGGCCTGTAGTGCAAAGATGAATGATTTCTGAAGAATATCTTTGGCTCAGAGTGCAAAGATGAGCGGTGTTTAAATGAACATGACCGGATCGATGAATATCTTTGGCCTTTAGTGCAAAGATGAGCAGTGTTGAGATGAACATGACCGATTGACTTAATATCTTTGGCCCCATAGGTGCAAAGATAAATATTTGATTTGAGATGAATATTGATTGATGTTACGGGGATAAAATATTGATGATGGATCATTAAATTCATAGATTATAGTAGATTTCATTCTCTACGTAACTCTTCATGAATTATTATTTCATTATGAATATTGATCACGAAACTTGTTGTCTATTGTATTCTATCGATTTTTTCCTCTGTTGGAGACTAACGATAATTTGTTGTATATTATCTTAGTCATAACATTCTTCTTGGGCTAGTTGAGCTCACCCTTTTCCTTGTTGTTCCATTTTTCTTCTCGGGAGGCGAGAATGTAGCGAAGTACTAGTCGGGGTATGGAATGAAGGTTCTAGAGAGTTGTTTAGTAGTCCTCACCATTATTGTAAAATAATGTATCAATAAATGTGATGAGGATTTATTTGAGTATAAATATTGTCTAGAAGATAATATTTGTATTTAAACTCACAGTTTTATTGTTGTGATAATAAAGTTGTAGTTGTTTCTGTACCATATATTTGGCGACTCAGAATGGGTTGGATGGAATGGACCTATTTTGGGGTCGTCACAATTACTACCATTTCCACCATTACTACCACCATTCTTAACTTCAGTCTCACTCTTCTTCTTTCTTTGTTCTTGATTGTACTTTGTCACGGCCTCGCCTCCTCCCTCAGTAATAATTGCCATTTCCAAAGATCAACAGAAATGTCTTTAAATTTGCTTGTGGAGACCCTCTTTGTCTGACCAAGATTTCATCCTGTTCAAACCTCCTAGCCTTGCGCTCATCTGTGTTGACTTGATATGGCGCAAATCTCACCAACTGGTTAAATTTTGTGGCGTACTCCGATACCGTCATTGAGCCCTAATTCATTTCTAAAAATTGCACTTCCGTCTGATTCTTTGAACTCTTCTGAAAATAGGTCTCGAAAAATATTTCCTTGAATCTATCCCAAGTTATCACTCCCTGACCTCCTCGAGTTTTATTGGCTTGCCACCAATAACTGACCTCTACTTTCAACATAAATGATGTAAAAGAAGTCTTCTGATCCTCACCTACTCTAGCAACATTGAAAACTTTCTCTATTTTCATGACCCAGGTCTGTGCTTCAACCGGATTCATAGACCCACAGAATTCTGGTGGCCCAACCGCCTTAAAGTCCTTAAAGGTCGCAGCTTAATTCTACGACTGATTCTGTAGTGCTCCCGTCAGTAACGTCACTAACTGCTGAACTGGGTTAGCCTCAGCATTGTTGTTATTGGTAGATCCCTCAGGGGTTCTTTGTCGTGGCTGATGTCTTGGAGGCATTTTCTATTAAAATATACTCATTAGATTATTATTATTCAATCTTCTAGGTATTATGTACCTAACTTGCACATCACAAAAATTACCACATAGCACACAATATCTTGAATAAATAGTAACTTTTATTCATTCATAATCTTTTAAAACATAATAATGATAACATCTTTGCTATCTACATCACTTTCCTGAATTATAAAAGTTTCAGGATAACATCATCATCATCATATCCCCTTGGTTATATAATACCTGGGATTTACATCTTATTTACCAATCAATCACATAATAATTACATTCCTTACGACGACCAACTAAAATGTTGCATAGCCTTACGACGCTCCTCTTCCATAATACGGAACATTGTTCGACGATCTAACATGTACCATGGCAGCGCCTCGAACTGGATCGGATAATACATGACTCAGTCTTGAGCTCGATTGAACACGGTGTTGAAAACGCTATTCATCTCCTCCATCTTGATCTTCTTTACTTGTACCTCTCTCTCTCTCTCTGCTACCTTAGCTCATTGAGAAGCTTCCTCGTACACGTCAACAGCTCTTTCCCTCTTGGTGGACTCTTCTTTCAATTTGTTCTTTAGCTCCACAATTTTCTTTGTCAACTGCTCGTTCTCTCCTTTAGTATGAATCAGCTTCCATTGGACATTACCCAGATGCCTGTCCAGATCCCGGATCTTCTCATCCTTTTACACCATCGAAGTCTGTTGTTTAGCTACTATCTCCTTCAACTCCTCAACTCTATCGTGAAGTTCAATGTTGCGGTCGTATACCTCATTATACATATGAGCTGGGATAAAGTTTGGTGGAAACTCTTCTTCCTCCTCATCCTCATCTGACTGTGGCAGCTCTACGGGGTCTTCCTCTTCATCTGTCTCTAGCTCATCGTCCTCATCAGGTAAACCCTCATGCTAAACCACTGTGACCAACGGAGATGACTCCCGTGCCAGTAGTTGTTCCCAAACCACTTGAATATCTCAAGTCTCCTCCTCTCTAGGCATCTGAGGTCTCTCCTCCCTAGCCTGACTGGATTCTCCCACATTACGGATCCCAAAAACAAAATTTTAAGTTTTAATTACGAATCATAACTACTCGACACTCACGAGCACATAGGTTGCAACCACATAAGCACATAGAGTGTTTTATTATTTCTTCCTTAAAACTCAATAAGAGTTTATCACCACTATCTTTTCAATCTTTTATAAGGTTATTTCCTAAGGCTTTTTCCCCCACCTAAGGTTCATAACCTAAAGCTTTGATACCAACCTGTGACACCCCCAAATCTGGGTACTTCATTCCCATAAGACTTGGTGTTCACTTTCCAATCATTCATATCTAACTACCCAAATTTAATAAAATTCAAACAATAAATCCTCCCATTAAAATGGTTATATAATTAAATCAATATGTCTCCCAGGTTATCTGACCTTTAAAATACATCAAGTGCGGAAAATTAAATTAGTTACATCACATCATTTAAAATAAAGTCTGTCATCATGAAATTCAATAAATTACAAGTCTTCAACACTTGTTCATTTTCCCTTTCCCTTTACTAGTGGTAAGTTCATCGACCTTCTCAACCTTACCTGCAATAATTATATATATGCAAGAGTGAGCAAAACAAATGCTCACTTGAAATGAGAATGAATAACAACATGTTAACTGCCAATGAATAAGCTCAACAGAAATGAATAATATTTTCTTTCCATGACAAACAAGAACTGAGATAAAAATATGAAATTTATCTGAGGGTCACAAGACCACGAACTATGTCAAAGGTTATAAGTAATCTTTCAACTTAAATATAAACAGTTATAAGACTGTAGGGACTCCCAATACTTAGGGTGATCATCCCTTCGTACCATGTATTGTGCACAAACATCTAAACGCATTGCGTAAATAATTCCCCTATAATAGGGTTGTTCTTCTCAGCTTTAGAGTACAAGTCCGTACCAAAGTAAGTTTGGTTTGGATAAGCTTCAAGGGTAATTTAGTGTTCAATGATCATTAACTAAGGATTAGTTGAATCAACAAAGTTCAATATCATTTTGAATGATCAGTAACAACATAACGTGGAATAATAATAATTTATAGGTGAATCAACATTATATATCAAAGTCATGCTTAGAAAGAAGATAGAAAGCATAAACATTGAGTAATACAATAACCACCTCGCTTGAATAATATTAAGCTAAGGCTAAAAGAATTGAATTATTGAACATATGTTGATGTCGGGATTTTTATTTGTCCCTTTTCGTTACTCCTTCTTTGGTGTTCTCATGTTAGGTGAGATTTGTTTGAAAAAACAAGTGAAAAAGGTCTGACATATGTAATGTCGACGATTTGACTTTAAGAGTCGCCAGTTGGTGTTTTTAACTGGTTGCACCAACACAACCGAGAAAAGGTTTGCACATTGACCCAGTGATGTAACACTGCTAAACGGGTCTGTGAAACCGAGATTCATTTGGGTTTGGGGGCTTGATTATGCGGAGGGAAGGTGTTAGGCACCCCCTGACATTCGTGTTGCCATGGTGACCGCCACTTTTTAAGAAACTATTATATGAATGTGTGTGTGTGTGTGTGTGTGTGTGGATCCATGTCCAATTATTTAGAAGTAGTACGAGGCCTCGTTCGCACCTATATACAAAGAGTTTGAATTTATAGAAAAATTCAGTTTTAAGTAAGATATAACAATGATGTTTGATAAAAGAGGTTTTTCAAACCCTGTGCTCAATAGGAATTGAGAGCTTTTCATACTTCCATTTTATTATTAATTGTTCGGGTTGTTTGCTTTTATTTTCGAGATGTGAGGCATCTTCGAGAAAATAATATATAGCAGTGCCGAACTCCTCATAGGCATGACAAGCATCCAAGGAAATTAAGACACCGTAAATAATGTACAAGTCGCTTACAATTTGAAAATGTCCATCACGGAATCAATCTAGATTCATGAGATGAATCAGTGATCGCATGATTCCTAGGCTCACATGATGCATGAGCTTATATGAAAAGCGATAAGCAATTATATATATATATACAATTATATATATATATAAGCTATATATATATATATATATATATATATATATATATATATATATATGATATGATCAACCACCACGAAGCACCTCCATGGGGATCAAAATGTAAATAAAGTCAGTAAAAGATTTATCAACCGCCATGAAGTAAACTTGAAAACATAAATGTAAATAAAGTAGTAAAAAGCCTCAAGTAAACTCAGTGCTCTGACAGAAATATATATATATATATATATATATATATATATATATATAAGCGATAAACGCATAGGATATAAAACCGGGCTCATTGGATATGTCCAACAACAATATATATATAAATTTATATATAAAAGCAATAAACGCTCTGGATGTAAAATCCGGGCTCATCGATGTAGTCTGGAAATAGTTATATATATATATATATATATATATATATATATATATATATATATATATATATATATATATATAGATATAAGCAAGTAAACGCTCCAGACATAAGTATATTTATACATACGAAATTAAAACCACGGATAGAAGTCCGCAAGGCATATACCTGACAACACGACTCTCAATGTGAAGAATAGTGTGTGCAAAGATGAAGAGAAAGGCTTTATAGAGTGTGAGAAGGCTTACAGTGGGCTGCCAAAGCAGACTTCTAGGACTTTAGATGGATAAACACTCATCTCCCGTCGGTAAAAATATAGCTATATGTGAGCTAACAGGTGTTTAAAATGAGGAAACACTCAATATGGGGTGTGTACAGAGCAAATTGGACAGTGCTTCCTCGTCTTTTCTCTTTTAAAATGGCCACCCCAAGCCCTCTATTTATAGAGGAGGATGCCATATCCGTAGATGCACCTGCGGCTACCCGGGGTGCCCCGGGCTTCGTGGGTCCCGCTGTCTCGAAGTACGTGTACTTGTACATTGTGATGTCCGTTCGAACTTACAGAACTTCAATCCGAGCATCCGAATGAAGTATACAAGACCATCTTTGGACTGCTTTTGTCGAGAGTTACGCAATGACATGGGATTAGAGGTTGTACGAAGTCAGGAAGAGGGGACCATGCCCATGGTCTTCAAGCTTCAAATTCTATCCGGTGTGTTGCCATACGTAATAGTCACTCGGAATTGGAACTCCTTGGCTCTTGTGGGACATTGTTGCATGTATGTATGAAATGTTGAGACGGTGCATAGGTGTTGAGGTGGTAAGATGACAGTTTAACTCCTCACCAGGGTTATCTCCGTTTTGGGCTGATAGCAGATGTTGCTCAGGGTTACATCTGAGATTGGACTATTGCAAGTGTTTGAATTCCGCAAGGTCATCTGTAAGTGTGCCTGTCTTCCCGGTGTTAGCTCCGGGTCTTTGGTATAAGTTCCTCGATAGGAGGTCTGAGATTGAAGCTAATTGCATGCTTTTGAAACAAGCATTTCTGGAGTTATCGCCGGAACTGCAATAGCACTCCTTGAGGTTATCTCCAAGGACAAAACTCGGGGTTATCTCCGAGGTTTGAACTGATACTTTCGGTGTGTGTTCCAGGGTTGAGACTGAACTTCCGGTAGTATCCGAAATGGATGTGAGCTGTCTTCCAAGGTTATCTCTGAAAGAAGAATCTGCCCTCCGGCAATGTTAGTAACAGGTGTGCAGAAAATTTCGAGTGTATGGATAGGATAAAGAATCCTAGACACTTGAAATGCAACAAGATAAACATGATGCTATGTGCAGCAACATGATGCAAATGTGTGATGCATGACTGAATGATTGTCGATTCCCTGTTAATTCTACCAGGGATGACAATCAGTAATGTCTTGGACATGCGATCCAAGTCTTCAAGGATAATGATGTTAGGGATATCACCAAAAGTCATGGATCCTTGATACAGACTTTTACTCCATAGAGGTGCCTCTCCTGTAGAAGAGATCTGTGGAGATAAGGCTTTGTCTGTTTTAAGGATATGTATAACATATTCCATCACCGGTCCTATCCGATGAGGATGGTCTTCTCTGGTTTGTGTTACCAGCATATACCATGATCTTTATTGGAGTTACTGCCAACAGTGTGTATTGTCAGGGCTGCCTGACCTTCCCTAATGTGTGTATCGCCGGATAGATCCCTATTGGGCAAAATGTCAAGGCTGGTTGTCGTTCATTGATGTGTGACCCTTGCTAAGGAGTATGTCAAGGTTGCTTGACCTTCATTGATGCTTATATCAATGGTTGAATCTTATTGTGACCCTCGTCTGGGATACTTTATCAATGTCTGACTTCAGCGTTGTAACCCCCGCCGGGGATACGTAGCTTCGATGGGTTTACTTGCCACATGATAAGATAACATCAAGGTTACTTGACCTTCATTGATGTGTGTATTAATGGTTGAATCACGTTGTGACCCTCGTCGAGGATACTTTATCAATTTATATCTTCGGCGTTGTAACCCCCGCCGGGGATACGTTATAAATTTATAACTTTCGCGTTGTAACCCCGCTGGGGATACGTTTTAGGGCTATGACCCTACACTTGTATGCAGGCGAATACCAATGAGTGATATGCAGAGCCAGAGTTTGGCCCGAGAAAACCAGGATTTCAGGCTATTCTGCTCAATCGCGTAGCGTTTTTATTCCTAATTTGGCCTTTTCAACTTGTGAGAACTCATTTACAACTCGAACTTGACTGAGCCAGAGGTGTGGGACCCATGTAGGGGTGTCGTAGGTACACCCGCGGTAGCCTCAGGTGGACCTGCGGCCAACCATGAGTATGAAATGGCTGATGGTTGCTTTCATAAATAACTTTCAAGTTGCGCCGCAAAGGAAATCCGAGAGCTCTTCTTCATACCTGCTGAGTTCGGGCGACTTTCTGCACATTCTACCACCGTACAAGTGTTCTTCGCTGTCCTGGTAACATATGCATGTATTCTTTTCCAGTTTTTATCTGTTGGAAAGTGATTTATCACATGAAATGCACTTAGACACATAGTAGTGAATATTCATGCTGATATGACTTAATAAAAAAAAAAATTTAACACAGTAAATGTTAGTTTTAAACCATGTCGAACATAATGATGTAAAAAAATTTGACTTTTTAAACAGTCAAATTGGCACCTTTTACTGTCATTTCTTATCCTATTTGAGGATAAATGAGTAAAGGTAGAAAAGCAAAATAATCCTGGTAAATAGACTACACTTACGGATTTTTTACTATGATGTATTAATGCATGTAGGATGTATATGACTGTGGGTAGGTGTGCTACTGAATGGCCACCTAGTCATGCCTATGTGCATGTGGATAGTCCCATTTACAAAGGGGACTATGGCAAAAATTTTCCAAAACGTAAGCATTAGGTAGTCATGCATTTTTAACTCTACTGTAGATGTATGTTAAAATAATGCATGCATGGATGTAGTCATAAAATGCATTTTGAAAAGCTCCAAGTAAGAATTTACCACACCCTTTCTGAGGTGATTTTGAGATTTGTTGTCCAGATATTATGGATCCAGATCAGCCGAGTAGTTCCTGCAGAACCACTTCTGGTGTTCGGAGGAGGGCTTCTGAAGTGCCTCGACCCCGTTCTGTTAGGCAACCTCGTCGTTTGGTAGAGGCGGTGATACGTTCTATCCGGGTTGAAGTGCCAGATGTCGAGGACAAGGAGGAAGATGTACCGGTTGAGGTTCTTGCTCCTTCTGTACGTGTTCCCCATAGGGATTTGCCAAGTATTTAAGTGGCGAACCCATAGCTTTTGGGTGACTTGAGTCGACATCCTTCAGTCTACCACCCACTGGCCGTGATGTGTCAGTTTGACCAGTTCTAGGATCTTCATCCTTTTGAGGGGGCATCGAGTCAGCGCTTCACTTCTTAGCATTTATCAGCAGAGGACAGATCCAGGTTGTGTGCCTGTTGGGATCAGCGAGAGCTATCTGAGTTTTCTATCAGCCATCCGGGTTGTTCTGCAGAGTATTTCGCATGGATGAAGACAAAGACTACATCGATTGCGGTAGTATCCACAGTACAGGGGACTGATTCTGATGATGAGGAGCCTATGGAGGAGGCTGATTTTCCCAGTGAGGATGATTTGACTGCTGGGTTTCCAACATTTGTGATGGATTCTCCCACTACGAGTGCTACTGTCATTCAGCATTCAGCACAGTATCTGGGGCATAGTCTACAACTGATGATCTATGAGAGAGATCAGGCTAGGGCCTCGATATTGACAGCTCTTGATGGGAGAAACGCAACTCTATTAGAGAGAGGCGAGGCTAGATCAGCCAAAGATGCATTGATTGTGGAGCGGGATGCTGCCCTATCTACCTGGGATGTGGCCATCGCAGACAGTACTTCAGTGAGATCCTATACGACTGGCATCCTTGCTGACATGAGTACATATATTGATGAACATCATGCTACTATGAAGTTAGCCTCGGATTTGCTAGCTCGTATAGATACCATTGGGCAGGAGCTTGTAGCGTTACCTCCTTCTTCAGAGAGGGATGCTATGTTAGATCTGATAGTCCACATACACACAGATCCGTAGATAGCTTTGTATTTTCCTGCACAGACTAGCTTAGCCATTTTGTCATGTACAACACACACACACACACACACACACACACACATATATATATATATATATCAAATAGTATTATATATGGCAGGGAAATATATTTTGATTTACTTCCCTTTCAGTCATGCCTTGATTCTTGCTTGATATTTGCCTGTTTCTTCAGTGCTTGTGATCTTGATGCATTCTGACCTCATCATTGATATGTGGACATTGAGCCATCGCATGATCTTTTTGAATACATCATTGATCTGTATGTATCCCTACCATCTTTGGTGTCTTGGGACTGGTTTCTATATGGAAATGTGGAGAGGGGTGTGGATTTTCCTCTCTGAGATTGACCGTACCACAAATGGTCACCAGTACATCTATTTGTGAGAAGCCTAGTTAATTCCATCTCTTATGGATTGGTGTTACTCTTTCAGGCACAACCGCAGCTTAGATGGTCACCGAATCTCTTATTGGGGAGGAGAGGTTGGGTAATTCCATCCCTTTGGTCTGAAGCCGATGAAATGTGGTGGATTGAAGTTTGATCACAGTACCGTGTGACAAGTATTTTTGTTCTGGTAGGGGGTTAGACCGAACTATAAAATGGCTGCCTACGTATTCTTATTGAACAGGAGATCAGGTCTGCGTAGTTCGAACTTGGTGTAAGAGGTTCAACGCTGAATATGAAAGGCAGATGGGTGTAGAAGCTTTATTGATGAAGAAGGGTGTAGAAGTGTTTTTGTGGTTTTTGTTTTTGTAGAGAAAGGGTAGAAATATTTTTATTATTTTTTGTTTATTACGACCGGTCCATATAGAATATGATTGCCTATGTACTCCCGTGTATCAGGGAGATCAGGTCGATGTAGTTCACCCCTCAGGAGGAATTGCAGCCGAAGAGAAGTATAAATCCCATGTGCAGGCTATACTGCGGGGAGAAGAAAGTTTGATCCCATAATTGGGACAAACTGCAGGTGTGGAAAAAGTTTGATCTCGTCTTCAGGACAAACTGCAAGGGTAGAAAAGTTTAATCCCGTCTTCAGGATAAACTACAAGTGTGAAAGGTTCAATCCCGTCTTTAGGATAACTGAAATTGTATGGAAGGTTTGAAATGAGGTGAAACCAGGCTGCTGGTTTGAAGTGTATGTTTCCCTGAGGGGTAGAAGAGTATGTAAAAATGGTTAGAAAACCGGAATGACTGGTGATTTGATGATCCAAAAACCAGGATGTTTGCTTTATGGTAACTTTAGACATAGTACCGTTTTATGGTGTCTGAGTTGATAAGTTATGGAAATTCATCGCCATCCATTTCTTGTAGTCTTAGAGCGCCTCCTGTCAATACCTCCTTGACAACAAACGGGCCTTCTCAGTTAGGAGCTAATTTTCCCTTGGATTGATCTTGGTTGTCAATGATCTTCTTTAAAATCAAGTCATGTTGTTTAAACTGCCGTAGCCGGACTTTCCTGTTATAGGATCGTGCGATCCTTTGCTTATATAACAGACCATGGAAGATAGCCATGGTTCGCATTTCATCTATTAGAGATAATTGGTGATACATGTCTTGTACCTATTGGTCTTCATCCAGTTGAGCATCCATCAACACTCTGAGGGATTCCATTTTCACCTCTATGGGGAGCACTGCTTCCATCCCATAGGCTAATGAGTAGGGGGTTGCCCCAGTGGAAGTACGCATTGAAGTTCTGTAGGCTAATAAAGTCCGAGACAAGAGGTCAGGCCATCCTTTATGATTGGCGGACATTTTTTGCATGATCTTCTTGATGTTTTTATTAGCCGCTTCAACAGCACCATTCATTTTTGGATGGTAGATGACAGAGTTAAGGTGTTTGATGTGGAATTGACTGCATAACTCCTCCATCATTTTGTTGTTGAGGTTCTTAGCATTGTCTGACGCAATGACCTCTGGTTGTCTATATCGACAGACGATATTATTTTTGATGAAAGCAATGATGACTTCTTTGGTAACCTTGGGGAAAGAGACTGCTTCTACCCATTTGGTGAAGTAATCAATCATGGTGAATATGAATTGAGGTCCATTACTGGCTTTGGGCTCGATGGGCCCGATCATCCATTACCCACATTGAGAAAGGCCATAGCGAACTCATATTGTGGAGTTCCTTTGGAGGGGCGTGGATACATTTCCATGAATCTGGCATTGATAGCACTTCTTGACGTGATCATCACAGTCAGCTTTGAGCGTAAGCCAATAATGCCCTATTTTGAGGATCTTCTTAACAAGTAAGGGTCTGCTCATGTGTGGGCCACATACTCTACCATGGATCTCATCCATGAGCCTCTAAGCTTGGTCTTTGTCCAGACATCTGAGGAGACCTAATCCGGTATCTCGTTTGTAGAGTGCAACTCTGCTCAGGTAAAATTTCATAGTAAGTCGATGGATCCGCCTCTTTTTAATCAGGCTCGCCTCAGCAGGTGTAGATCCATCAAGCAGATACTCCTAGATATGTTGATACCAAGGGTTTTGGATGGGAGGTAGCTCATTCGATACTTCTCCAACATAGTTCCCATAAGCTGGGGCCTTTTGTAGGGTAAATGTGATGCTTAGCATGTTTTCCTTATCAGGTATGTGAATCAAGGAGGCCAACATTGCTAGTGCATCCAGAAAATCATTCCGATTACGAGGATTGTGTAGAAAAGAGATTTCTTCGAACTCTAAAGCCATCTATAAAACTTGCCGATGGTAAGGCAACAAATGTAGCTCCTTGGTTTGATAGATTCTTGTGGATTGTTTGATTACCAATTCAGAATCCCCAAAGACAGTTAACCGCTTGATGCCCATTAAACGAGCAAGTTTTAGCCCCATAATACAGCCTTCATACTCAGCTGTGTTATTGGTGCTGACAAACTGCAATTTGATGGCGACGGGATACTGCTCCCCCATTCCGAATACTAGAATTGCTCCAGCTCCAGAGCCTTCTGTGTTAACACCTCAATCAAAATAAAATTTCCATGTTTGGCATGCATTGTACTGATGGTGTTGCTGAACTGCCATTACCCCTTCATCGGGAAAATATGTTTCCAAGGGTTTGTAATCCCCTGCAGGTGCGGTGGCTAGTTGATCCGCAATTCTTTGACCTTTGATAGACTTTTGCATCACATAGACGATATCAAATTGCTATAGGATCAATTGCTATCTGGACAGCCGAAAATTTAGTATGGGCTTACTGAACAAGTACTTGAGAGGATCCACGCGGGATATGAGATGGGTTGTGTGACCATGGAGGTAATGTTGTAACCTCATGGAAGCCCATGCTAAAGTATAACAAGTCTACTCAATCAGAGTGTACTTGTGTTCACTGCTGCTGAATCTTTTGCTGAGGTAATAGATAGCTCGTTCTTGGCCTATATCGTCTTTTTGCCCCAGCATGCAGCCCATGGCATTGTCATTAATGGGCAGGTACATGAATAGGGGAACATCATCCCTTGGTGGTACCAAAACAGGAGCGTTAACCAGCTGCTCTTTAATGGTAAGGAAGGCTTTCTGACACTCATCGTTCCATTTCATGGAGGAGTTCTTCCTTAACAACTTGAAGATGGGCTCACAGGTTGCTGTGAGTTGAGAAATAAATCTGCTAATGAAGTTGATTCTTTCAAAAAATCCCCGTATTTCCTTCTCTGTCTGAGGAATGGACATTTCCTTGATGGCCTGGATTTTGGTGGGATCCAGCTCAATCCCTTTGTGGCTGACTAGAAAGCCTAGTAACTTGCCTGATTTGACATCAAAGGCGCACTTGGCTGGATTCAACTTCAAGTTGTACTTACGTAACCTGTTGAAGAGCTTTTTGAGATGGTCTAAGTGGTCTTCCTCCCTTCGGGATTTGACAATGATGTCATCCACATAGATCTCTATCTCTTTATGCATTAAATCATGGAAAAGAGCCATCATGTCTCGCTGGTAGGTCACCCCGGCATTGATGAGGCCGAATGACAACCGTCTGTAGTAGAATGTTCCCCAAGGCATGATGAAACCAGTTTTCTCATGGTCCTCCTCAGCGACCATAATCTAATGGTACATCGCGAAGCAATCAGCATAGAAGTACATGCCGTATTGAGCAGTATTGTCAATAAGAACGTGGATAAAGGGCATATAAAAGCTATCTTTAAGGCAAGCTTTGTTCAGATCCCTATAATCCACGTAAACTCACACCTTTCCTCCTGGTTTAAGCACAGGAACAATGTTGGATATCCTGGATATGTAGACACCATGATAATGCCAGCTTGAAATTATTTCTCAATTTCTTCTTTCACCTTTATACTCCACTCAGGTTTAAATCGCCTGAGCTTCTGCCTGACTGGCTTAAATCCCTCTTTAATGGTAAGGTGATGAAGGACAATGTCAGTGGACAAACCCACCATGTCTTCGTGAGACCATGCAAACACATCTTGGAATTGGGTTAATAGCGCAACCATGTCATTCCGTTGGTTTGGGGTTAGGTCTGAACCAATCTGGATTAGCTTAGGGCTTTCTAAGGTTCCAAGATTGAAAGAAGTGGTTTGATCAAGGTTGGGTTTAGGTTTGTCTGTGACCCATTCCTTTATATCCTGAGTTATCTCAATGTCCTCTTGTATTTCCATCAAGTCTGAGTCCAACTTTGCATCAAAGTTACAGTCCTTTTAGAGAAAAGGCACCTCGTCAGCAAGTACATGCACATCTAAATTCAGGGTCCTGAAACAAAATATGCTTTCACTTAATATATGAAACTGTTTAATCATACAAAAGTGTTAGCATGTATTGATAAAATAACTGCTAGTACTGCATAGAAAAGTAAGCAATTAAAGTTATCTACAGGGCAGAGGGATTTTCTGCCCGTTTTACCCTCGTCGGCCAATGCACGGAGTGCTGCTCCAATTGTCGAGGGTAAAGTCCTGATGGACTACAGTGATGGAGGGGTTGTCATCGTCCTCCTTCTCTTGAATGATGACCATAACATCTGGGCAATCATCGTCTGGGGTGTATCTGTTTATATGTTCATCATGGACAATGATGCGTATGCCTGACATCATCAGGGCAATGTCAAGTTTACGTCTCCGCTCCCTTTCTTCCACTCCGGGATCAAGAATCAGGACCTCTTTTCCTTTGAATGGTACTGGTTTGGGAAATAGCATAGCAATAACATGGGCTAGCACCTTTACCAGAGACTGTATCCGCTTATGAGATGCAGGTGGAGAAAATCGCCATGTGGCAAAAGCTTGAGGAACCTATTTATGCTTATGAGGATTCCTGTGACTGGAACTGGCAGAATAGCCTAGTCCGGATATCCCAGTTTGATTGGACACTTAAATAGGGTGCTTAATACCCTGCTTATCTTTACCAAGCCCTTGTCCAGGCTGATGACCCAATGACATCATTTCTTGAGTGGCCGACATAACCTCGGCAGAAATCTTGGGTACGGGTATTGGCGCTCCAGTAGGATGGTATTGCGTGTTACTCACTTCCAAAGTATGAAAACTGGCTGACTTAACTTCTGAATTGAAGCTGATGATTGGTAGGTCTTCTTGTTCAGGACATTCCGGCTTAGCGTTGACAGTGACTAGGCTATTGTTGACAATGTATTTGAGTTGTTGATGTAGTGTAGAAGGAATGACTCCAACCATGTGGATCCATGGTCTCCCTTGTAGCAAGTTGTATCCTGAATCTATCTTGAGGACATGGAAGGATACATTGAAAGTATTTGGACCAATCTCAATTGGTAGCTCAATCTCTCCGATAGAATTTCGTCGGGATCCTTCAAAAGCTTTGATAACTGTATGGCTGCTTCGGATCCTTTTGAGATTGACATTCATCTTCACCAAGGTGGCATAAGGATAGATATTCAGTGACGAACCTCCATCTATCAAAACTCCAGCTAACATATATCCGGAGGATAAAATTACGATGTGCAATGGCTTGCAATGACCGGTCCCTTTGGGAGGTATGTCGTCATCAGTGAAGGATATCACATTGTTGTTGAAAATGTAATCAACCAGATGTTGAAATTTTCCACATCCACTGATTTTGGCAAGTAGGCTTCTTCCAAAACCTTTAATAAAATCTTCCTGTCATCTTCTAAGAGAAACCAAGTCCAAAGATGAGATCGATGTGGAGCTTCCCTTAAGCTTAGAACCACCTTGGCTTCATTATGGCCCATAGTGCGGAGGAATTTTTTAATCTTCTCCATGGGAATCTTCCCCTTTGCTTTGAAGGTGGGCTTCATAACCCGCTAAGGAAGATACAATGGATTTTCCTTTGACACTATAGCAGTAGTATGAGATGTGGATCCTTCAGCTTCCCCATAATTCCATTGGACTTTGTGTAAGCTGACAACAGGATACTGTGGTCTGAATGGTAAAGAAATTGGCTCTGGTGCAGCCACTTTCAATGGATTGTCAGCTCCTTTGAGTTGAATTGCTTGTATGGGAAATGCTTTGATAGTATCATTAGCCTCAGTGGATATAACTGCTACTGATCCCTTCCATTTGGTAGGACATGTATTCCCACTCTCGAGTAACACAGTGTCATCGTCTGCCAATTACAGGACACCGCTATCAATTAGATTCTGAATAAGGTGGTGGAGTGCCCAGCATTCTTCCATGCTGTGACCGCGAGAATGTGAATGATATTAACAAACTCCATTGGAGTTGAACCGTCTTGAACGAGGATTGATTGGAGGTAGAAGGGAGGTAATTCTTCCTTCGTTGATTAACATCTAAAATATCTCCTCCATAGGTTGGCCCAGATATGTAAATTCCCTTTGATTGGCAAAATCCCGACGGGTTTTAGCATTTACTCTCTTTGCAGCCTTATAACAAAAGGAAGGAGATAAGCATGCTCTTGGCTGACTAACTAGCGTGTGACTTGATGCTGATTGGTCACCAATTCTGCCAATTGTTCAATTTACTTGCAAATAGCTTTCATATTTCATTCTATAGCAAATTAAAACTTTGCGTAATCCCATCTTTCAACACCGTCTTTGATGGTCTGGGATGATTCACCGTTAAAATTAGAACTCTGTCCTGCATTACAACTGATCATGTTAACCTCTTCTTCTTTATGTTGAGGAAGAGGGTTTTCTTTCACATGAGGTTGATCAGGTTTGGTAACCACGATTTCACCATTGTCTATCAAATCTTGGATCTTGTGTTTCAAGGCCCAACAATCTTGAGTATCATGTCTAGGTGCTTCGGCATGATAAGCACACTTCCGAGTAACATTAAAACCCCTCCCATTAGGGTTAACTGGTGGAAGAAGATGTGTGATTTTCTTCTGAGTAGTCAGAAGAGCAAGAATATTCTGGAGCGAATCCCCTAAGGGTGTGAACGTTCGAGGGTGCTTTGCATCTCCACATTTAGACAAGGAAGGGTTTGAAGACTGTGCTTGGAAAGGGGAGTAGTTTCTCCTCTGTATAGGCATGTTCTGACTACCTTTTTGACCTTCTAGTATCAAGGAAACATCCTCCTCTTTCTTTTTATGGACCCTCTGGGGGTTGTTTCCATAAGATCCGGACTGGATGTGCTTAGCAACTGCTTTAAGAGCAGCTAGGTCTTGAATCTTACAAAACTTCAATCCCATCTCAGCCATCTCTCCGTGTTTGATCATTTCAGAGAATGGTTTGCCAATACCAGCTAAGACTCTTTCATAGAAAGGAGCTTTTTGTATGTCTATGAAAGTCATGACCATTTTTGACTCTATCATAGAAGGGATACTCTCTGAAAGACTCATTAGACTATTTCTTAACCTTGTTAATCTGGTACCGGTCAGGAGCCATCTGAGATTAAAAACTGTATTGAGTGAGGAAAGCATGAGCTAGCTCTTCCCAGCTATAGATCTTGGAGTTGTCTAATCTGGTATACCATGAACGGGCTTCTCCAGTCAGACTCTTCTGAAACAGCTGCATTATGAGCTTCTCATTTTCCGCATAAGATCCAAGTTCTCTAATGAACACCTTCAAATGTGTGTAAGGATCCCCTAACCCATCATATTTTTCAAAGTCAGGGGTTTTGAATTTCTCTAGATAATGAACACCAGGGAATATGCAAAGGTCAGCATATGAAACACTTCCATGTGTTCCAATCCCTTTGAGAGCATGGATAGTTTCCTCCATTTGAAGGACCTTCTTCCTGATATCACCGGTGTCTAGATCTCCTTTGAGATGGGTGCTTCCAGGGTCTTTGTTGGTCGTATCCAACTGAGGTTCTGGATTTGTTTTATCTAAACCTTGTGTCCCTCCTTGTGTAGAGGTTTCTGTATGTGTAGGCATCTTTGTACCCTGAGTAGACTGATGCAATTCCTTTAGCAGAACAGCTAAATCTGTAATTTGTTTACTCAATCCGTCAAATTCTTCTTGAGAAACGACATTAGACTGGTCAGAAGAAGACATGATTGGTTGTAGGATCGTGGCCTTTTTGGATTTTGAGCGGGTAACAGGCCCAATTGTTTCCCTACAAAAGACTTATGTAGTTTAGTCTTAGGGATAATGTAAATGCTATTATGTGTCCATTTTAGGAATATCATCCTATAAAAACGGGCATTAATTTGAGAACATGTTATGTATGCACAAATATTCTTCATATTTTCCATTACCTAAAGATGAACATGGAATAAAATTATAAGTAAATGCTTTTACAAGTAATAGAAAAATGGAAAGCATGAAGAGACTTTCCTCCACGTTTGGTTTATCAGAGGTTGACCTATCTTAAGGTTACTCTCACGGCTTTTTGGCATGAAGGTCCCCAGATCATCACAATCTACTTGACGGGAAGTTAATCCGGTCTTTCAAATGGAAGCGAATCTGGTGGTGCCTTTCCACGAGCCTCGTTGGAATTAGTCTCCCTACGAGTCCGATAATCAAACAAGCGAAGCGAGATAGCCTCCTAGTGGAGGAACCACACAACAAACATTTACATACAACGTGTCTCACCGCTTTATGAAAATGATGACATGTCTTGAAGTACTAATATCACGAGATAGATATATTGCGGTCTGATAAGTAAAATGCATTAAATACACATTCATCATAAATGTAAATGCAACATTCACACACAAGCATATAACAGTTTTGAAAAGGTTGTAGTAGTGGCTTAAGTCCTCTTACTGGAGTCTCCAGTAGAGTCGCCACCTGTCAACGTCGGATTTTTATTTGTCCCTTTTTGTTACTTGTTCTTTGGTGTTCTTATGTTAGGTGAGATTTGTTTGAAAAAATAAGTGAAAAAGGTCTGACATGTGTAATGTCGATGATTTGACTTTAAGAGTCGCCAGTTGTTTTTTTTAATTGGTTGCACCAACGCATGATGAGAAAAGGTTTGCACATTGACCCGTGATGTAACAACGCTAAGCGGTCTGTGGAAACCAAGAGATTCATTTGGGTTCGAGGGCTTGATTATGCAGAGGGAAGGTGTTAGGCACCCCCCGACATCCGTGTTGCCATGGTGACCACCACTTTTCAAGAAACTGTTATATGAATATGTGTGTGTGTGTGTGTCGATCAATGTGCAATTATTTGAAAGTAGTGCGAGGCCTCATTCGCACCTATATACAAAGGTTTGAATTTATAGAAAAATTAATTTTAAGCAAGATATAGCAATGATATTTTATAAAAGGGGTTTTTCAAACCATGTGCTTAATAGGAATTGAGACCTTTTCATACTTCCATTTTATTATTAATTGTTCGGCTTGTTTGCTTTTAGTTTTGAGATTCGAGGCATCTTGAGAAAATAATATCTGACGATCTTAGAACTCCTCATGGGCATGATAGCCATCCAAGGAAATTCGAACACGTAAATAATGTACAAGTCTTCATGATTGAAAATGTCCATCATGGAACCAGAATCTAGATTGATGGTGAATCATGATCACATGATTCCTAGGCTTACATGATGCTGCATGATAGCAATTATATATATATATAAGTTTGTAAATATATATATATATATATATATATATATATATATATATACAAACATGATCAACCACCACGAAGCACCTCCATGGGGATTGAAAATATAAATATATAAAAGCGGTAAATATATATATATATATATATATATATATGGACATGATCAACCACCACGAAGCACCCCCATGGGGGATCAGAAATATAAATAAAGTTGTAAGAGATGATCAACCGCCACGAAAGTAAACTCCAGTGTCCGATGAAATGTAAATATATATATATATATATATATATATATATATATATCTTCTCAGGATCAAATGCATACCCCTTATCTTACTCACACGTGCTCACCCCCTTTAGCGACGGACTGAAATGACGATTCGGTTCATCATACAATCGTCGCTCATACTTTTAGCGAAGCTTTATGTTGTCCATCGCTAAAAGTATGAGGCACAGTTGTATGGCCAAAAATCGTCATAGTGTGAGTAAGATAAGGGGTATGCACTGATCCTGCTCTCTCTCTCTCTCTCTCTCTCTATATATATATATATATATATATATATATATATATATATATATATATATATATATATATATATATATATATAAGCGATACTTATATAGGATATAAAATCCGTGCTCATCGGATATGTCAAATAACAATATATATATAAATAAATATAAAAGTAATAAGTGCTCCGATGTAAAATCCGGGCTCATCGAGCAGTAGTCGACAACGATTTATAAATATAAGTATATATATATATATATATATATATATATATATATATATATATATATATAAAAAGCAAGTAAATGTTAGGATATAAAATTTAGGCTCATCGATGACAGTCCGACAGCAGTTTATATATATAAGTATATATATATATATATATATATATATATATATATATATATATATAAAGTAAATGCTCCAAACATAAGTCTAGGCTCAATCGAGACATAACTCGATAATGTTAGTCCATATATAAATATATACATATATATAAGTATATATATACAGACCAAAATTAAAACCACGGACCGAAGTCCGGGCATACGCACAGAACATGACTCTCAATATGAAGAATAGGGTGTGCAAAGATGAAGAGAAAGACTTTATAGAGTGTGAGAAGGCTTACAGTGGGCTGCCAAAGCAGACTTCTATGACTTTAGATGGATAAACACTCAGCAACCACCGGTAAAAATATAGCTATATGTGAGCTAACATGTGTTTAAAATGAGGAAACACTCAACATGGGGTGTGTACAAAGCAAATTGGATAGGGCTTCCTCGCCTTTTCTCTTTTAAAATGGCCAACCCAAGACATCTATTTATAGAGGGGTTTCAGCAGTGTACTGCGGCGGTAGATAGATACTGTGGTACGCCTGCATGCAGTCTCGTCATCTCGAGAATCGTGCACTCGTGCTGTGTGATTCCATGCGAACTTGCAGAACTTCAATCCGAGCATCCGAACAAGGTATACAAGACCATCTTCAGACTGCTTTTGTCAAGAGTTATGCAATGACATGAGATTAGAGATTGTATGAAGTCATGAAGAGGGGACCATGCCCGTGGTCTTCAAGCTTCAAATTCTATCTGGTGTGCTGCCATGCGTAATATTCACTCGGGATTGGAACTCCTTGGTTCTTGTGGGACAATGTTGTATGTATGTATGAAATGTTGAGACGGTGCGCAGGTGTTGAGGTGGCAAGATGACAATTTAACTCCTCACCGGGATTATCTCCAATTTGGGCTGATAGCAGACGTTGCTCAGGGTTACATCTGAGATTGGACTGCTGCAAGTGTTTGAATTCTGCAAGGTCATCTATAAGTGTGTCTGTCTTTCCGGTGTTAGCTCCGGGTCTTTGGTATGAGTGCCTCGGCAAGAGGTTTGAGATTGAAGCTGATTGCATGCTTTTGAAACAAGCATTTACGGAGTTATCGCCGGAACTGCAACAGCACTCCCTGGGGTTATCTCTAAAGACGAAACTCGGGGTTATCTCCGAGGTTGGAACTGATACTCCCGGTGTGTGTTCCGAGTTTGAGACTGAACTTCCGGTAGTATCCGGAATGGATGTGAGCTGTCTTCAAGGGTTATCTCTGAAAGGCGAATCTGCCCTCCTGCAATGTTAATAACAGGTGTGCAGAAAATTTCGAGTGTCTACAACATACATTAATGAATAAAAAGATAAAATAAAAACTTGCTCAATATGACAATAAGATTACAACTTGTGTAAAGTAAAATGAAATATGATAACTTAATTAGAGATTAAAGTTCAAGAACTTGCATTCATTATAAAAAGAATGAAACTAGGGAAACTTGCTTAACTATAAACAAGTTAGGATAAATCTAACAACGATTAGAGTTAAAAACTTGCTCGAATAAAATTTAGGGTTATAGCTTGCTCAAATAAAGTTTAGGGGTAAGGAACTTGCCTCATGCGTTAGCTATAAATTATAACTCACGTTCACCTACATATATTATTAGAATCACAACATCTATTAGACATACTAACATCTACTTTCCAAAATAGAACTCACTTTTAGTTAAACTTGTTACTTTAGTACAAGTTTCAATTCACACCATATACACTTTAGAAATCACAAGTATTAGATTTGAAACACTTATTTACCAACTCATGTGTTCAATAAATCACAACCTAACATTTTCACAACTTACTAATTTTTTTACAACTTTGAAATTACCACTTACATGATACAAATCTGTCATAGTATCTTTATTACATGTTTATCACATTAATATTTCATTAGACTAGGTTACAATAGGTTTTTAAGGTCTGCATAACCAGCGGGCATTCTTGTCTACGATGCGGGTATGGCGCAATTGCTACCATATTTATATACTCGAACCAAATAAGTTTACGGCCTTGACAATGAAGCAAATTGACGAGAGACAGAAACTACGCAGTCTGTTTATATACTCTATTCAGCCCAAATATCATGAATTTCAGCTACAAAACATCAAATTAAACATAACCAAATGATGTAGAACCCATATAAACATTATTCATCACATATATACTAACTTAGAACAATTAAACAACAACTACAAACAAATTTAGTCCTTTGAATTCCATATTTTTGCATAAAACTTCATTTTTGACATCCTTCTCAAAATTAGCACTGAGGACTCAATACTACATCAAATTAACTCATTCAAATTATGTTTTCTTCATTTCTTATTGAATTAACATATTCAAGGCTCAATTTACAGTTTAGTTCACAAACCAACTACCGATTTTTGTACTTTTACAAGCCATGTTCATATTCATATTCACTATAAATGATTTTCTTTCTTTTTGAAAGTAACTAGTACACAAAATCCTTGTCTAAATGCTAGTTATAACATCACAATTTACTAATAAACACAATCAATCACTTTGTATAACAATAATTCATCAAAAATGTATTTACATAAAGTTTGAATACTCAAAAACATAAACTCTTCATAAACGTAAAACTCAAGTTTTAAAGATTATACCTTCAATTGCTTGGAGATAATCCTTAATAGAACACAGAGAATTACTTGGAATCATAGAAATTTCTCTCCTTTCTCAAACTCTCTCTATTTCTCTATAAACTCCCTTCTCGATCTCTTTTCTCAGGCTTAGGCCAATTCCTTTTACGTAAACCATAAAACAGACGCGAAACCCAAACCAAAACATATAAAACTGTCGTCTTATTAAATATAATAATTATGTATTAGTTATTAAAAATTTAATATATTTTTATTATTTATTTTTAAATCAAATTCAAAAGCCATAAGGCTTTGTTTGGCAAAACACTTTTAAAATAAAGACTTAATATCTTTAAGCCTTGTTTGGTAAACCCATTTAAAACTATTTTAATTTATTTCAATAAATCATTTATACTATACTTTAATTGCAACTAATTAACTAAATTCTCGAGTTAACCAATTACCACAAAATTATAATTTTATTATAATTTTATTTAATAAATTAACACATCACTTTATTTATTAAATTAAAATAGCAATATAAAGAACTCATATAATCTTTAATATCTCTCTAACTATTAAATTAAATTAGAGAATATAGCAACTCATGTAATCTTTAACAACTCTCTAACTATTAAATTAAATTAGAGTATTATCTCATAAATTTAATTCACAAATATCTACTAAAAACAACCACATCAATAAAAAAATATTTATTTAATTTAATAAATATTTAAAATTACAAATAAAATTCTGGATTGTTACATCCTTTCCTCCTTACAAGGATTTTTTCCCCAGAATCACAACTCAAACAATTCATTCGTCACACATACATCAACATTAACCATATTCGACACTGCGCAAAGTCAAATTGGAGAAGTAACTAAATAAATATTCAGACTATAGGACTAGGTTTGCAGTTTTGCACAAAAAAGGGTATGTCCTCATTACCAAATACCAACCAATTTTAAACATCCAAAATTCTAGTAAGAACTTACTTTCAAACAGTTCAACCGATGAAAAATTGAAGATGTCAGACACTCAGACCGGATGAGAGTTCGAGAGTTAGAGAGTTCGAGTCTTCGTCTCTTCGACTTCGAGATTGACTGATGATGACCGATGAATGGTAGCCGAAGGCGATGAGGCGATGCACCGGTGGCCATCGGCCGATGAGAGGTTGAGACTTTCTGACTTCTGAGTTCGAGATTGAGACTTGAGAGTTCGAGATCTGCGTTTGGGAAGTGAGAGTTATGACTTCAAAGTCTGGGCTAGTAGTGGGCTAGCTGAGTGTTGAGTCATATTATTATTTTAAGTAGGAGTGAGCAAGGCTTTGTTCAGTTATTCGGTTAAACCGAATAACCCAATAGTAAAACCCGTATAAACTAACTGAAACCCATAAATAATTTTAGATATAACCAAAATGTTAAAAATAATCGAATTATCAGAAAATTTTGGTTAAATTATTTCGGTTCGGTTCGATAATTCAGTTATACCCATTTTTTGCTCAGTCCTACTTGGGATAAAGATTTGACAAGTGCATATTTATAGGATATCCTAAAGAAAGTATAGGGGTATTATTCTATAATCCTACTGAGCAAAAGATGTTTGTTGTGAAACATGTTGCCTTCTTTGAAAAAAGGAGTTTATCCTTGAAGGGACTAGTAGGTCTAAGATATATCTTAAAGTAGTTTAAGAACCACAAAGCAAGATAAAGAAGAACCTGTAGATAGACCTATTGTACAATAATCGAATCACAATTTTGGAAGAGTACTGAAAATACCTAGGAGGTCTAAATTCATCATAAATGATGATGATGAGGTAAGCATCATTGAGGATAATGATCCAGTAATATAAGATGAGGCTATGAGTAGTAGACACACAGAGAAATGAAAGATGACCATGGAATCCAAATGGAGTCCATGTATGAAAACCAGGTGTGGACTTTGGTTTAATGGGTCTGTTAGAGAAATACTGGAGCAAAAGGTAAAGTGGAGACCTATAAAGCCAGATTGGTTGCAAAAAGATTAAAACAAAGTCAAGGAGTTGACTGTGATACCTTTTTACCGGTAGAAATTCTCAAGTCCATTTATATTTTACTTGCGATTGTATTTTATTATTACGAAATCTGGCAAATGGATGTGCAGACGCCCTTCCTCAATAGTAATTAGAGGAGATTGTATATATGATACAGTCATATGGATTTGTTTCAAAGGTTGGAGCAAATCAATTATGTGAGCTACAACGATCCATTTATGGATTTCTCGAAGATAGAACATTCGTTTTGATGAGAAAAATAAAAGAGTTTGATTTTATCAAGAACGAGGATGAACCATGTATGTACAAGAAGGTCAGTGGGAGCGCGGTGACATTCCTAGTACTATATGTTGATATACTACTGAATGATAAGGTAAAGATAAAGTTGTCTAAATATTCCTTCGTGAATGATTTGGGAGGAGCATCCTATATTTTGGGGATAAAGATCTATATAGATAAATTTAAACGGATGTTTGGCTTGACCCAAGGAACATACATTCATTCGATGCTAAAAGGGTTTAGAATGGCAAACTCCAAGAGAGGTCTCAAGTTGATGAGTCATGGAGTGGATTTCTCTAAGAAAATTGTCCCCAGTGACACCTGAAAAGAGAGATCACACGAGTAACTATCATGTTTACAATGAAATGTATGAGACCTGATGTTGATCAGTCATATTCTAGAGAAGATCATTGTAAGACAGTGAAAAATATCCTAAAGTACTTAATAAGAACAAAGGATTTGTTTATGATTTATGGTTGGTCTGATTTGAAACTAGAAAGCTATTAAGACTCAAGTTTTTCAGACTGACCAAGAAAATAATAAATCCATTTAGTGTATGTGGCTACCTTGAACGGTGGTGCAGTGAGTTGGAAAGGATGCAAACAACAAAGAGTTATTAATTTAGTGACAAGAACAAAGTATATAGTTGTAAGTGAAGCTGTAAAGTTGGTTGTTTGGATGAAAAGTTCATGACAAAACTTGTAATAGTTCCTAAGTCTCATCTAGGATCCAAACATGTGTTGCCACACTTTCGTTTGATTAGAGAAATCATTGAAAAAGGAGAAGTCACTATAGAGATAATGGACTCTCAAAACAACATTATATATTCATTTACTAAAGCATTAACTCAACAATAGTTGATCACACATAGAGAAGATAGGTATTGGATACCAGGTCGATTGGATTTAGTGCAAGTGAGAGATTGAAAGTAGTATGCCCTCAAGCAAATCACATTGGATGTGATAAGCATTTACTTTGTAATCTTTTTCATTTATTAATAAAAGAATTCATTAAATAAAAGGCATTCTTTATCCATGTTGAATTTGTTGAATTAAATAAATGTGATAAACACATAGTTTTTGAGCAATACTTTTAGAATCGTGATGTTAATCATGTTTATGAGATCTAAATTTTAAATAGCTCAAAATTTAAAATGTTCCTAATCGTTGGATCACTAATGTGGAGTTACTGATTCCGGATAGATTAGTACATATTATGCTTTCTTTGTTGAAAAGGATGATTGATCTCATAATCATTTGTGTGGAGACACTAAAGCAAGTATGCAGATGCTTATTAAAGAATGCGTTCACTATACGTGACTCACTTAAAGGAACACTTAATGGAGTTTTACTTGTCTAATAATAGGAGTTCCTAAAGTGATAGTAGTACAAGTGATCCTTGGACTTGAGATCATCATAGTACCTTTTGTATTCTGAATTATACTTTGACATATACTTTAATAATTTAGATTATGTTATAGGGTATATTTGGGTATAATATAGTGTACATGGAGGTAGGTGAATGATCAACAAAGGATCTACCACTTCCAGTAAAGGGAGAGAATGTCATATGCAATTAGATAAGTGACAACTTAGAAATCCTTGGCCAAGATGAATGGAAATTAGAAAGGAGTTCCTAATTTATACTAATCAGAGTTGTGCATTTTGTGAATTGAAATGTATATGATTAAATAAATAAGACTTGTCTGTAAATCCATGTCTTACATTTAATCGGGATATTGTATGGTAGATTGATTGAATTTTACGGTAACTATTCACGAAATATGTGACGCCACCAAATTCGGGTCTAAACCACACCTAAAACTTGGGTCGTCAAAAAAAACACTAGACAAACACAAATTTTCCTATTTACAACTATTATTACAACGACAGTGTTCACACTCAAAACCAATAACACACTACATAAAGGTACAGTCAATAATTGTTTTAGGAATTAAAATCTTTGGAAAATGTTCAAGGAAACCTTCGCACATGGGAGGCCATGCTTCTAAGTTATAATAGATATCACAGGATTTTAGAATTAACCTTGGTTGACCCAATAGACCCCAAAGAAAAACGAGCAGTTTACTATCTTATTCATTCCAATGGTGTGTTTCTTCTTGCCATATAATTATCTCCATTGTGTCAAACTGAGGATTATATTCCAACTATACTCCAAGATTAATTAGGTAATGCATATAAATATAATTATCAAGTGGATGCGCACAACCATATCTTATGGTAACATGAATTTGTATGTGGTTAGACATCTTCTATGACTATGGCAACACACACTTTAAATTCTCAGTACAATTATTGTCACACTATCTTATAACTTGATGAGGACAACCACTAACTCAAAACATTATGGTTACTAACTCAGACCATTACTCCACTCCCCAACTAGTCCCAGCTACACTCTCATTTCCTGAGAAGAATAATGGAACAAAAAGGAAAAAGGTGAGCACAAATAGTCTAATAAAGAATATTATGACTAAGATAATGAAGAATAAATTATTTTTAGCCTTCAACAATGATTAATCATAACTTTAAATATAAGTTTTTAACGATAACTGCAGCGAAACAATCAATCTATTAGAAGAGTCAAATAGACCATAATGTCTATTATTTTCTCCAATTTAAAAGTTCACCAATAATAATTTTATCCCTGTAACAACAATCAACAGATCCTATTCATAATCATGCCAATCAATAGTTCATGGTCATAATTATGTTAATTAATTCATCTTTGAACCTAGGCCGAAGAGAATTTTCACCAACTGTCTTTACTTATAACACCAAAGACTATGATTATATAAAATCAAAGTTTCTGTTCAAAATCATGTAAATAAACAGTTTCTCCTCATCACAAAAGCTAAAGAGAACTTTCACCACATATCCTTGCCACAAAGGCTAAATAGAACTTTAACTCCATATCCTTGCCACAAAAGCTAAAGAAACTCAATAATCATATCATCTTTACACCCTACGTAAATATATTAAAATGTAACAATAATGATTATGATCATACCAATGAATTCATCTTTGCCACAAAGGCTAAAAAGAATTTTTACTACGTGTCCTTGCCATACCGACCAAAGACACTCAACAATTATATTATTTTTACACCATAGGCCAAATACATTCACCAATCACATTATCTTTGCTCTCAGGCCAAAGATATTCATAACAACTTAATTCTTTAAGGATTATTACAAATAACAGTAATATAAAGGATGGACGGAAGTTGTAATTATAATAAGATAAAAGAATAAACATTCGAGATTTGACATTTAATTTGTCAAGAGTCCAATAATATTCAAATTGTTAACATGATAACCAAAATGTGGAATCAAATTCAAGAATGATATTCAAGTTTCATATTTCAAAGAAAACTATTAAAATTTAATAATAAGATTTAGGTAAATTAAAATTCAAGTTAAATGATATTAGATGAAACACAAACATTAAAGGAATTTCTAATCATTTCAAGAATTATAGAAGCAATACTAATAACTATGTTGATCAATTCATCTTTACACCTAAACCAAAGATATTCAATTGTAAAACCAATGGTCATGATTATACAATTCAATAATTCATATTTACACCCCTTGTCCGAAAAGAACCCATGGTTATGATCATGCCAATCCGTGACACCCCCAAATCCAGGTACTCCATTCCCACAGGATTTGGTGTTTACTATCCAAAATAATCACATCCAACTACCCATAATCTAGGATAAAGACATAAATTAAATAACTTAAACATTAATCTTCCCCATTAAAGGGTTCCCCATTAAAATAAATCCCAAGTAATCTATCCTTAAAATATTACATAAGTTTGCAGAAAACATCATATAAATAAATAAGTCTCATAACACATGGATTCTATTAGATAAAACCAAACAAGTCTTCATCATTTGGAAATCTTGCCCTTGCCCTTGCTAGAAGATGGCTCGTCAACTTTCTCAACTTTAGCTGCAGTGTTATGTGCAAGAGTGAGTAAACAATTGCTCACAAATATTATGATGGCAATAATAACTTAATAGAATAAATAATGAGTACTGAATAATGAAGAACTCGACCTTTTAATCAAGACTAGAAGGTTAGATCGAATTATATATCTGAGGGTATCTAGACCACGAACTATGTCCCATGTTATTAAGTATTTCTACTTCAACCTTTAACAGTCGTTAGACTATATGGACCTTTCTTCTCGTACTTAGAGGGATTAGCCCTTCGTACCATGTATTGTGCACAAACATCTTAACGCTAACGCGTAAATAATCCCCTATATTAGGGTTGTTCATCTCAGTTTAACTTAGGATTTTTGCACTAAAGAAAGCTTAGTTTGGATTAGCTTAACAATGGTTCTAGAATTTTTGAACGCTCATCAACTATAGACTAATCAATTTAATAAAGGTTCAATAGCCATTTGAAGTTCGATACAACAACTAGGCATTGAGTAACAATATTTAAGATAAGAGGGAAATCACAACAATATATAGTTGGATAAAACATTGTATATTCATTAGACTATCTTCAAAGGAATTAGAAAGTCTCGTTCGAAATAATGAACATTTCAAGCTTTGAAATAGTAAGCAACAATGATTAGATACTCGCTCAATACGAATAAACAACTTGAGCAATCTTAACCAAACAATATCAAGTTATAGATTAGGAAACTTGCTTAACGAAAAGTAAGATTTAGAAACTTGCATAACAATAATAAACAAGATAGGATAAAGATCTTGCTTTGCATAAAGAAATAAGGTTTAGGAACTTGCCTCATGCATTAGCTATACAACTATAACACACGTTCGTCAAAAACCCTACATATATCATTAGAATCGCAATACCGATTAATTACACTAACATTAACACTATATATTTAGTTCTCATTTAAATCTAGCTTGTTAACCCAATTCAAATTCTGACTTTTAAATTAACATCACGTCACTAATCTGAAATCATAAGGCTATCATAGCAATGTTACCTTTAAACCACATCTCAACTTAAACAAATATCAAGTTAAAGTTTTTTGTAACTTATTAAATTTACAATTTGAAATCATTGAATACATGTTTAAAATCTATTATAAAACCTCAATACATGTTTAACACATTATCATGCACCCTAGACTAGGTTAGGCGAACATGTCATGGACTGAAAACTTAAAAAAAACAAATTTTTTACGCTTTCGAGGGGCGACTGCTTATTTGTAACTTTGGTATCAAGACAAATACCCGGCAAATCTGTGACGAAACTTGCATCGCGTCCACTACTTCACAGTTCGTTCCCAAGCAACCCAATTTCCCTAATTAAGCAGAAATTCACAAACCCAGAAGCTATAAACTAATTAACAACATCACTAAGAATGCATATCATGATTCTAATAACATAAAAATCTTACACAATCAATTTTAAAGGATTAAAACCATGTTTTTACTAGTTTTCTTCATTTTCGAACATGTTTAGTGAATTCAATCACCAAATCCTCGTTTCTTAACCAAATCAGTCCATTACATATGCATTGATTTTTTTTCTTGACATATTAACATAATCCATAACCAATTTACAGATTACGATAAAATTTTAACACAAATTTTAACTCTAAAATCAACCTTTTAGTACATATTATTCAACCAAAAACATTTTTCTTCTTCTTAAACATGACTACACATGAATTTGATACTCCAAAATCATTTGTAAACAACATATAACAGATTATAAACAATCTATAACACACATAACCACCATTCTAACAATTCATCAACCAAATTTTCATTTTTCCAAAAGAAAACTCAAGAACACAAAAATTCCCATTCTAAAACATAATTCCATGAATTTTCTAACTGAAAATCATTTATAGGTGATAACCAATGGATTACATAAACTAATTGACACTTATAATTCAAATTCACACAAATTCTATATTAAACACTAAGAACATGAAGTTAGGTTTTATACCTTTAATTCTTGATTACTCTAAACAAAGATGATAGAGAATTGCTATCTAAAACTCCCCCTCTTCTATCTTGAAACTCCAATTCTCAGAGAATTCCCTTACCCAACTCTCAAGTTCTTTGTATTTCCCTCTAAATCTTGGAACAAAAGTACGCATAATATAAAACAACCTATACGCATAATATAAACTGATAAAATATGAGTTATCAGTTTCACCAAGTAAAGGTCATCAACTGTTATATTAACCAAAAGCTACAAGGTCATATTTGGTTGGCTTACACTATCCTCCTCTTTAATTTATTTTTATATTTTCCTTATATTATAATTAACTTGTCACACCCTTAATTAATTAATTTAACTAAATCACGAATCAAATTAACATTTGCCTTATAATTATAATTTCCATAATAAATTATAATTTTATTTAACAAACTAATAACCCTCTAATTTAATTATTAAATTAGATTATAACGACATTATAATTATTTAATAATTCATTTAATTTAATTATCTCATTAAATTAAATCTTCAAATCATAAAATTATCATACATTAATTTAATTATTATAACACACTTTAACTAAATTATTGTACAACAATTTCATCAATATTTATTTATCTCAATAAATAAATCAATTCAAATATTTATTTAATTTGATAAATATTTAACATTACTTATAAAATTCTCGTTCGTTACATCCTCCCCTCCTTAAAAGAATTCTGTCCCCAGAATCACGACTCAATAAATTCATTCGTCACATTCTTCCTTCCTTAACAAGATTATGTCCCCAGAATCGCTATACAAAAAAATTAAGCAAATAACTGAGAATAATTTTTTTTCATAACGACTTCAAGTTCCCACGTAGCTTCTCCAGCATTGTTGTTTCTCCAAATTACCTTAACAGAATGTATCACTTTATTCCTTAGTACTTACTCTTTCCTGTCAATAATCTGAATAGGAACTTCTTCATATGACAAATCTTTTTCAAACTGTAACGGTTCATATTCTATAACATGTTTATAATCGAACTTATATGGTTGTAATACCGAAACATGGAAAATGTTATGAATATGTTCTAGTTTCGGAGGTAGAGCTACCTCATATGCCACTTGACCAACTCTTCGTAGCACTTCAAAAGTTCCTATAAACTTAGGGCTTAGTTTTCCTTTTTTACCAAATTGGATTTTCCCTTTCCAGGGAGACACTTTCAAGAAAACAAAATTGTAGACATTAAATTCTCGATTCTGTCGGTGTTGATCAGCATATTTCTTCTGCCTATCATGTGCAGCTATCAATCTTGCCCGAATCATCTTGACGATCTTGATGGTTTGCTGCATCAATTCTGGACATAATGGTTGACGTTCAGCAATTTCATCCCAACACAACATGGTTCTGCACTTCCTACCGTACAATGCTTCGTAAGGGGGCATGCCAATACTTGCATGATAACTATTATTATAGGAAAATTCAACCAACGGTAGATGGTCATCCCAATTCCCTTTAAAATCCATAATACAATCTCTGAGCATATCCTCCAATGTCTGGATTGTCCTCTCACTTTGTCCGTCGATTTGAGGATGATATGTTGTGCTCATTCTTAACTGCGTTCCCAAGCACTCCTGTAGTCGTTTCCAGAAATCTAATGTGAAACGTGGATCCCTATCTGACACAATAAACACTAGGACACCATGTCTTGATATAATTTCTTTCACATACAATTTTGCCAACTGATCTAGGTTAAATCTAATTTTGATTGACAAAAAGTGCCGACTTCATCAATCAATCCACAATCACCCAAATCGCATCATAACCTTACAGAGTAGTTGGAAGACCTACCACAAAATCCATTATGATATGCTACCATTTCCATTTCGGTATCTCTAACGGTTGCAACAATCAGCTCGGCTTTTGATGTTCAACTTTAACTTTCTGACACGTTAAGCATTTTGCCACACATTCAGCAACATTCTTTTTCATATTCGACCACCAGAAATGACGTCTGAGATCTTGGTATATTTTTCGTACTTCCAGGGTGAATTGAATATCGTGGGTTATGAGCCTCGCTTAAAATTTCCTCTTTAATTTACGGTACTGGCGGAACCCAAATTCTCCCTTCAAATTGTAGTAACCCTTTCGTATCAATTTTAAATTTGTCTTCTTCACCTTTAGACATTTTTCTTTTTATCTTTTCACAGTTTTCATCTTGAAGTTATGCATTCTTCACCTTATCCACCAAAATTGAACTGTTCCCCATCTGGAATAATTTTTCATCTGATTCTATCAGATATTTAATTTCCAACTCCATCTTGGCCATTTCTGCTACAAGTTTTTCTTGAGCAGTTAACATCATTAATTTCTCCCGACCCTATCTACTAAAGACATCGGCAATAACATTCGCCTTTTCGGGATGATAAAGAATCTCGCAGTCATAATCTTTAATTAGCTCCAGCCATCTTTTTTGTCGCATATTCAAATTTTTATGTGTAAAGATATACTTTAGACTTTTATGGTCTGTATATATCTCACACCTCTCTCCATAAAGATAATGCCTCCAAATCTTCAGAGCAAACACCACCGCAGCTAACTCCAAATCATTAGTCGGATACCCTTTCTCGTAATCCTTCAATTGACGCAATACATATGCAATGACCCTGCCGTTCTACATAAGAACACAACTTTGTCCTTTATGTAACGTGTCACTATATATCACAAAATTCCATGTATCATCAGGGAATGACAACACAGGTGCTGAACTCAATCTCTTCTTTAACTCTTGGAAACTCTCCTAACGTTTCTCCGTCAAAACAAATTTAACTATTTTCCTAGTCAAATTTGTCAACGAAGTTGCGATCTTGGAAAAATCTTGAATAAAATGCCTATAATAACCTGTCGACCCCTAGAAACTTCTTACTTCTAACGGTGTCTTCGGTTGATCCCAGTTTATTACAAATTTAACTTTTGATGGATCTACCGAGATTCCGTCCTTATCAATAACGTGCCCAAGAAACTGCACACATTCTAACCAAAACTCACATTTCAAAAATTTAGTGTACAACTGTTGGGTAAAATCTAATTACGTACAACACGCAAGTATACGTGGTCAACAAGTAATATAATAGTAAGTAGAGTATCATTCCCACAAAGAAAACTTAGTAAGAATTTAACTTCATAATTATCAGTTTCTTATTAATCCTAATTTTATTAAACTATTCAAATCAATGATTAAAATTATTAAAACCTAATTATTGAAAATACTACGATCACAAAACAATCACAAATATTAAAAGCTGAAATTTCAAACAATTATTGGATAATTAGGCTTACGACTTCACCCTAAGCTTCACTATGATTTTTACACATTTATTCCGATTTAATTCACTATCCCAGTTTATTAATCAAGAACACGTATATAGCACTAGCCACCTCTCGATGTACTAATACTGTATTAACTCAAATCCACAATTTAGATAGAAATAAGTTAAACACCTTAATCAACTAACCCACTATATCTCTATGCGAATTATAATTAAAGAAGGTTTAAGTTCAAGTCCTTTATCCGATTACATGCGATGTCAAGCATATCTCTACTTTAACATTCATCAAGATTCTGTTCATTCACAAAATTCAAGAACACGTGCTATATTAACTAAGTCTAGACTCGTACTTCCTCTCTCGAATTCATACAAGTCCACAAAGAACTATTAATCAGACAATTCATAAATTCAAGCTCAAATTAACATAGATAAACTGGATAATAGCTTATTAAACTGGAAATCAAAGTTACATAATCATCGTTTCACTTAAAGATCTGTTATAAGCCTAAAAAGTAAATTAGTTCATCATCAATGAATTAATAATTGAATCAATTGTAAGACCCCGAATTTTATGAAATGAAAGTATTCAATTTTCTTATGATTATTATTTTATTTCGTAAATGGTTAAATTGATAAAAGGTTAAAGTTAAGGGTGATATGTGAAAATTTTTCAAAGTATGCAAGTTGTTATAAAGTATTCGTTTGGTCGGGGAATATTCTTTTTGTCGGGGAATATCCGTACGATGGCACAATCATTGGTGGACCCCACAACGGAACTATTGTCGTAGTAAGAAAATGACAGAATTATCTTTTTATAAAAATAACGATGAAAGTCTTACCTTTAAAACTGTTGAACTACCCGGTAGTAAAAGTACATTAATACGCGTGGTTGCATAGTAGCACACGGTATTGATTATTGATGCTTACGTGAGAAGTCACTCAGTTATACTCAATTATTGCTACAGTAATTGTTGCATCACATCTCTCATATTATTGATTCAATTATTATCACAGTATCATTTGCACAATATATATTATCAAATCAATAATTGAGATGAAAAAGTTATTCATATTATTATTTACAATATTTACAATGTCTAGAAGTTCTGTCAAGGAGAGGTTTGGTCACCTAATTGCGCGCCAATAAGGAGAAATCCTTATCGGAAAGCCCCCTCTTTCCTGGGAATGACCTAGTTGTTAAATATTATGAATTATAATATTAATGATGAATAAGTTCATGTTGATTAAAGATGAAATTGATAGTTCCATTGTGTTGGAATTATTAGTGTTAGTTAAAATCGACATTTATTTCGTTAATAATTGATGTTTGGAGGTTATATTGACCAATCGGGTATTTAACCGGATAAATGAGCAATTAATTTCTATTAATTCACATGATTATAACTATTTGTTCACATGTGTGTACAATTGATTAACATTCTTGTACTATTAGGGGAGGTGGTGCAAGATTGATAATACTTGCATGACTAAGTTAAAAATGGAGGTATAGTTAAAGGTACTATACTATAATTCGTATTTTCACATGATTATAACTATTGATTCATATGATTGAACTATTTATTCACATTATTTACTATTAGGGGAGGTGGTGCAAGTTTGATAATACTTGCAGGACTAAATTAAAAATGAAGAAAAAGAAGAAGGTATTATACTGTAATATTTTGAGCCCCAAAACGTGCAATTATCGAAATTATATTTTCCTATAAATAGAAGCTCATTCTTCCTTCATTTCTCACCAATTCACTAAAGCTATAGAGCAATTAATATAGAGAGAAAGAAGAAGAGAAGTCTGCTACCTCACTGTTCCAGTATCCAGTTTTCTTCTGAAAGTAAGGGGTATTATTCTTTTGTATTCATGAAGAGAGTTATTTTCTTTCAATACTCGTAAGGGTTGTTATTCCATTCTTTATTATTATGTTGGAATAACATGTCTATGCGAAGTACCGCATACATGGTGAATTCTGTTGTTATTCCATTCTTTATTATTCTGTTGGAATAACCTGTCTGTGCGGTCTATCGCATGCCTGGTGAATTCTGTTGTTATTCCATTCTTTATTATTATGTTGGAATATCCTATTTGTGTAGATTATGTATGACCTAGTTCCATTCTTTATTATTCTATTGGAATATCCTGTTTGTGCGGATTACACATGACCTGGTTCCATTCTTTATTATTCTGTTGGAAATAACCTGTATGTGCGGTCTATCGCATGCATGGTGAATTTTTCTATTATTCCATTATTTATTATTCTGTTGGAATAACCTGTCTATGTGGACTATCGCATGCATGGTGAATGATCCTTTGTATTCATTCCTTATTAAATTGTGGAAATGATCTGTCTACATGGATTACCGCATGGCGGGCGAAAATCCATTTGCAGTTTCATATATTCTATTATACTTAGTTGGTTAAATTTTGGCTTCTATACTCCATGAAATTAGTAGAATATCCTGGATATTTGCGCTTCATCTAGTATTTTTTCATGGAAATATTCTTTTGAGCATTCTTGTATTTTACTCCACAAAGCGGTATCATGTTGACAATTTGGACGTTATTGGTTCTTGGATAAATTAATTTATAAATCTTTAAAATTTATCATTGAACTTGTTTTATTGAATTATTATGTCATTATCATCATCCTCGTGCTTATATTGTGATGAAAGTCATCTTTGGCTTACGTGCATAGATGGACTTGGTATGATTATGACCACAGATTATTCGGTATAATCATGACCGTAATGTGACGAATGATGTGGTGAAAGTCCTCATTGGCCTGTAGTTCATTGATGGACAGTTGTTGGTATGATTATGACCAGGGATTATTCGGTATAATCATGACCATTGATGATTACATGAATATCCTTGGCCGTGGTGCAGGGATGATTTGATTTTATTTATTAAGCTAAGTCTTAGTGATAAAGTTGATGAAAAACTTTTTAAATTATAGAAGATAGTAGATTTTATGCTCTACTTGACTCTTCTAATGGATTACTTGTTCCACTGCAGTTAAACTTGTTGTCTATTATATTCTATCAGTTTAACATTGTTAAAGGCTAATGATAATTTATCCTGCATTATCTTAGTCATAATATTTCTTACTGGGCTAGTTGAGCTCACCCTTTCTTTCACTGTTCTCTTCAGGAAATTAGAATATAGCAGGGATGAGTCGGGGAACGGAGTGACGGTCCAGATGATAGCATTAGTAGTCCTCACTATTCTATTAAATAGTGTGATAATAAATGTAATGAGGACTCCATTGAGTGTGGAAATCAACATTTATTTCGATATTAATTGATGTCTGGAAGTTTTACTGACCAGTCGGGTAATTAATCGGATAAATGAGCAATTAATTGCTATTAATTCACATGATTATAACTATTTGTTCACATGTGTGTACTATTGATTCACATTCTTGTACTATTAGGGGAGTTGGTGCAAGTTTGATAATACTTGCATGACTAAGTTAAAAATGGAGGTATAGATGGAGGTACTATACTGTAATTCGTATTTTCACATGATTATAACTATTAATTCACATGATCAAACTATTGATTCACATTATTTACTATTAGGGGAGGTGGTGCGAGTTTAATAATACTTGCAGGACTAAAAATGAAAGAAAAGTTGAAGGTATTGTACTGTAATATTTCGAGCCCCAAAACGTGCAATTATCGAAACTATATTTTCCTATAAATAGAAGCTCATTCTTCCATCATTTCTCACCAATTCACTAAAGCTTTAGAGCAATTATTATAGAGAGAAATTATAGAGAGAAAGAAGAAGAGAAATCTACTACCTCACTATTCCAATATCCAGTTTCTTCTAAGGTAAGAGGTATTATTTTTTCGTATTCATGAAGAGAATTATTTTCTTTCAATACTTGTAAGAGCTGTTATTCCATTCCTTATTATTATGTTGGAATAACTTATCTATGCGAAGTACCACATACATGGTGAAATTCATCTGTTATTCCATTCTTTATTATTCTGTTGGAATAACCTGTCTGTTCGGTCTATCGCATGCCTGGTGAATTCTGTTGTTATTCCATTCTTTATTATTCTATTGGAATATCCTGTCTGCATGGATTACGCATGACCTAGTTCTATTCTTTATTATTATGTTGGGAATAACTTGTCTGTGCGGTCTATCGCATGCCTGGTGAATTCTTCTGTTATTCCATTCTTTATTATTCTGTTGGAATAACCTGTCTATGTGGATTACCGCATGCATGGTGAATGATCCTTCATATTCATTCCTTATTAAATTGTGAAAATGATCTGTCTACGTGAATTACCGCATGGCGGGCAAAAATCCCTTTGCAGTTTCATATATTCTATTATACTCAGTTAATTAAAGTTTTGGCTTCTATACTCCATGAAATTAGTAGAATGTCCTGGATATTTGCGCTTCATCCAGTATCTTTTCATGGGAATATTCTTCTGAGCATTCTTGAATTGTACTCCAAAAAGAAGTATCATGTTGACAATTTGGACGTTATTGATTTTTGGATAAACTAAAATTTTAAATCTTTAAAATTTATCCTTGAACTTGTTTTATTGAATTATTATGTCATTGTCATCATCCTCATGTTTATATTATGATGAAAGTCATCTTTGGCTTACGTGCATAGATGGACTTAGTATGATTATGACCAGGGATCATTCGGTATAATCATGACCTATAATGTTATAAATGATGTGGTAAAAGTCCTCAGTGGCCTGTAGTGCATTGATGGACGCTTTTGGTATGATTATGACCGAGGATTATTCGGTATAGTCATGACCATTGATGATTTAATGAATATCCTTGGCCCAGTAGTGCGAGGATGACTTCGATGATGTGGTTTATTTATTGTTTGAGTCTCAAATGATAAAAATGATGAAAACATTTTAAATCATAGAAGATAGTAGATATCATGCTCTACTTGACTCTTCTAATGGATTTCTTATTCCGGCTGAGCTAAACTTGATGTCTATTGTATTTTATCGACTTAACATTGTTGAAGACTAATGATAATTTATTCGCATTATCTTAGTCGTAAATATTTCTTCTTGGGCTAGTTGAGCTCACCCTTTTGCTTTCATTATTCTCTTCAGGAAATGAGAACGTAGCCGGGACTAGTCGGGGAACGGAGTGATGGTCCGAGATGGTGTATTAGTAGTCCTCACTATTCTATAAAATAGTGTGACAATAAATGTCATGAGGACTCTATTTGAGAGTGGATATTGTCTAGAAGGCAACATTCATGTTTAAACTCTCAGCTATGTTTTGTCGTATATTACACGACGGTTGTATAATTAAGTTTGTATTTGTATTCTGTACCATGTATTTAGCAACCCAAGATGGGTGATGTATACCTATGTTGGGGGCGTCACAGTTGGTATCAAAGCTTAGGGATATGATCCTTGGCTGAGATGTGAGACAAGAACCAGGAGGGGAGAGACGGGGAATTCCTTTGCTAGTATGACCTACCTAAGTTTATTTGGTATTTAATTTGTCAGTCAGAGTATAGGGATAATATGTGATATGTTAATTAACCCTTGTTTTATGGCAGTATTTGAAAATGGCATCCGAAAATATTGAGATAAGCAATGAAGCACATGAGACCGTTGAGTCACCAACGATCAATACCCAGGGTAATGTGCAATAGGAAGACAATAATCCTCATGTAAACAATAACACCGATGAAATGGTGAACGATGGGATGTTCAGAGGTTTTATACAATTCATGCAACATCAGGCAAAGGCGGCTCCTGTCCAAAATGCAGGTGGAAACACTGATAACTCTCGGACGGTCACCGCCAAGCAGTTCAAGGAGCTGGGACCATTGAAGTTTTTTGGAGAGCCAAAACCACTTAAGGTGGAGACGTGGATAAAGCAGATCAACAAGATATTTGATGTCTTGGGATGCTCCGAGGAGCAAAAGGTTCCATTTGCCACCTTCATGTTGCTAGCAGAGGCAGAATACTGGTGGCAATCTGTAAAGCGTACTCAACCTGCCGCACTCAAAATGTCTTGGGAAAAGTTCCAAGAGCTGTTCAACGACAAGTACTTTCCTAAAAGTATTCGTCACATGAAGGAGGTAGAGTTCATCAAGCTTGAGCAAAACAATATGACCGTGGCACAGTAAGAAGCTAAGTTTGCCGAGTTATCTCGGTTTGCATCCCACTTGGTTGATAATGAGGAGAGAATGACGTGGATGCTTCTAAGAGGTTTGAAACTCGAGATACATCAATACCTTATCTCTCATAAACTATGTTTGTATTCAGATGTTGTGAATAGGGCTCAGTTATTGGAGCGCGATAATGAGTCAACCCAACCAAGAGAGAGCAGTCGGCAAGTCAATAATACCAGTGGTAGCAGTCATCGAAGCGGTGACAACAAATGCGGAGGGAATCAATATGCCAGAAATGGTAATCACTTCGGTGGTAATCATGGCCATGACAATAAGAGTGGAAATTTCAAGAAGAGGAGATTCAATAATGATGGAAAGACATCAACACCAATACCTATTGTTAAGGAAGGAGAACGACCACCGGTCGTATGTTACAAATGTAGAGGGGAAGGACACATAAGTCCAAACTGCACGATGTAGTCCAAAGCATGTTATAATTGTGGAAATCAGACTCCTGTTCAAAATATAGGTGGAAATAATGGAAACCCACAATCGGTCACCGCTAAGCAGTTCAAGGAGCTGGGACCACCGGAGTTTTTGGGAAAGCCAGAACCACTTAAGCCGGAGACGTGGTTAAAGCAGATCACCAAGATATTTGATGTCTTGGGATGCTCCGAGGAGCAAAAGGTTCCTTTGCCAACAACTTTATGTTGCATAAAAGAGTCGATTCATGGTGGGAATCAGAAAAGCGTACTTCTACCGACGCACTCAAGATGTCTTGGGAGAAGTTCCAAGAACTGTTCAACGACAAGTACTTTCTCGAAAGTATTCGTCACATGAAGGAGGTAGAGTTCATCAAGCTGGAGCAAAACAATATGACCGTGTCGCAGTACGAAGCTAAGTTTGCCGAGTTGTCCCGGTTTGCATCATATTTGGTCGATAATGAGGAGCGAATGACACTAATGTTTCTAAGAGATTTAAAACTCGATATACGTCAATACCTCATTTCTCACAAATTTTGTTTATATTCATATGTTGTGAATAGGGCTCAGTTATTAGAGCGCGATAATGAGTCAGCACAACCAAAGTTTCAAGAAGAGGAGATTCAATAATAATGGAAAGACGTCAGCACCAGCACCTGTTGTTAAGGAAGGATAACAACCGCCGGTGGTATGTTACAAATGCGGAGGGGAGGGACACATCAGTCCAAGCTATACGCAGCAGTCCAAAGCGTGTTTTAATTGCGGAAGAGAAGGTCATTTAGCTTGATTTTATCGTGCACCAAAGTCAAGTCCAACTGGGACGGTGGCACCAAAGGTAGATACGGATAAAACAAAGTCGATGGTTGCAGGAAGAGCGTTTTTTGTGACTTCTCAAAAAGCGAGTAACCCGAACGAAGTTAGCACGGGTTAGTTAATTATAAATTCTTGCGAAGTCTATACCTTATTAGATACCGATTCTACCCATTATTTTATCTCTCTTGCTTGCGCTCAACGTTTAAATTGAACTCCGGAGAAATTAGTCTTTGACTTATTAGTTGAAATTTCGTTAGTAGAAGCCTTCGTTACCTCCACTGTTTATAAATCTTGTTGATTCAAATCGACACTTTCACGTTACCTGTCGATCTTATCTCTTTGAAAATACTTGCCTTTGATGTGGTTTTAGGAATCGATTGGTTAACTACTCATCATGCTTTTCGTAAGTTTGTTAGCTTTCATATTCCTAACCAACCTGTTAAGCAAATTCAAGCAACCAAACCACTAAAGTCAATCACTGTCATATCAAGCCAAAAGTAAAGAGCCCCGATCCTTTCATTGTTGACTTCCTTGTGTGGAATGCACCAAAGCCGAACTTTTTGTAGACGTCGTGAATGACGATGGCAAGTTGATAGGTATCAATATGACGTACTATCCAAGTCATGGATGAGAGTCACAGTTTTGAATGATATTTCTATTGTTAATAAATTTCTTGACGTATTCTTGAAGACTTCTTGGCCTACCCTTAAAGCGTGAAATCGAATTTTGTATTGACCCCAGTACAAAACACATTTCTAAAACCCTTAAATATTTCTTCAACCAAAATGAACGTATCATGCGCCAAAGATGTTGGCTCGAGCTGTTGAAGATTATAACCATACCATTCAATATCATCGTGGAAGAGCGAACGTGGTAGCTAACGCATTGAGTAGAAGATCGTATGCGTTTATGAGTGCGATGTTGTTAACACAAAAAAACCCATTTCGTATAACTTACAAATGATGAAGATAGAGTTAAAGACTCTAGGGACCACGTGAAGATAACGAGTATACGATTAGAATCGACTTTAATCGATAAAGTTAAAGCCGCTCAAACTACACATCTGGAGCTGATGAATATGAAAAAGGTTCAAGAAGGCGTTATTCTAGAAGCAAGAGTCGATGAATAGAGGAAATCTTGACCCTCGATTTAATTGGCCCATTTGAAATCCTCGATCGAGTAGGAACTGTGGCCTATAGACTCGTTTTACCGCCAAGTATGTCGCGTATTCATAACGTTTTTCACGTATCAATGTTAAGTAATTATGTGGATGACCTGAACCACATTATTAAATTAGAACTAGACGAGATATCAGAAGATTTAGTGTATGATGAGATAAGTGTTAAAATCTTGGATAAGAAGGATCATATTCGACACCCAAAGGTTATACCTCAAGAGTTGGAATATAAAATGAAGTCAAGGTATCCTCACCTGTTCGGCATATCAGATACGTACGTAAATTTCGAGGGAGAAATTTCATAAGTAGGGGAGATTGTAAGACCCCGAATTTTATGAAATGAAAGTATTCAATTTTCTTATAATTATTATTTTATTTCGTAAATGGTTAAATTGATAAAATGTTAAAGTTAAGGGTGATATGTGAAAATTTTTCAAAGTATGCAAGTTGTTATAAAGTATTCGTTTGGTCGGGGAATATTCTTTTTGTCGGGGAATATCCGTACGAAGGCACAATCATTGGTGGACCCCACAACGGAAGTATTGTCGTAGTAAGAAAACGACAGAATTATCTTTTTATATAAATAACGGCGAAAGTGTTACCGTTAAAACTGTTGAACTACCCGGTAGTAAAAGTACATTAATACGCGTGATTGCATAGTAGGACACGGTATTGATTATTGATGCTTACGTAAGAAGTCACTCAGTTATACTTAATTATTGCTACAGTAATTGCTATATCATATCTCTCATATTATTGATTCAAATATTGTCATAGTATCATCTGCATAATATATATTATTAAATCAATAATTGAGACGACAAAGTTATTCATATTATTATTTACAATATTGACAATGTCTAGAAGTTCTGTTAAGGAGAGGTTTGGTCATCTAATTGCGCGCCAATAAGGAGAAATCCTTATCGAAAAGCCCCCTCTTTCCTGGGAATGACCTGGTTGTTAAATATTGTGAATTATAATATTAATGATGAATAAGTTCGTGTTGATTAAAGATGAAATTGATAGTTTCATTGTGTTGGAATTATTAGTGTTAGTGAAAATCGATATTTATTTCGATAATAATTGATGTCTGGAGGTTATATTGACCAATCGGGTATTTAACCGGATAAATGAGCAATTAGTTGCTATTAATTCACATGATTATAACTATTTGTTCACATGTGTGTACTATTGATTCACATTCTTGTACTATTAAGGGAGGTGGTGCAAGATTGATAATACTTGCATGACTAAGTTAAAAATGGAGGTATAATTGAAGGTACTATACTGTAATTCGTATTTTTACATGATTATAACTATTGATTCACATGATTCAACTATTGATTCACATTATTTACTATTAGGGGAGGGGGTGCAAGTTTGATAATACTTGCAGGACAAAATTAAAAATGAAGAAAAAGAGGAAGGTATTATACTGTAATATTTTGAGCCCCAAAATGTGCAATTATTAAAACTATATTTTCCTATAAATAGAAGCTCATTCTTCCTTCATTTCTCACCAATTCACTAAAGCTATAGAGCAATTATTATAGAGAGAAAGAAGAAGAAAAGTATGCTACCTCACTATTTCAGTATCCAGTTTTTTTCTGAGGTAAGGGGTATTATTCTTTTGTATTCATGAAGAGAGTTATTTTCTTTCAATACTCGTAAGGGTTGTTATTTCATTCTTTATTATTATGTTGGAATGATCTGTCTATGCGTAGTACCGCATACATGGTGAATTCTATTGTTATTCCATTCTTTATTATTCTGTTGGAATAACCTATTTGTGCGGTCTATCGCATTCCTAGTGAATTCTGTTGTTATTCCATTATTTATTATTCTGTTGGAATACCCTGTCTGTATGGATTACGCATGACCTAGTTCCATTCTTTGTTATTCTATTGGAATATCCTGTCCGTGCGGATTACGCATGACCTAGTTCCATTCTTTATTATTCTGTTGGGAATAACCTGTCTGTGCGGTCTATCGCATGCATGGTGAATTCTTCTATTATTCCATTCTTTATTATTCTGTTGAAATAACCTATCTATGTGGATTACCGCATGCATGGGGAATGATCCTTTGTATTCATTCCTAATTAAATTATGGAAATGATCTATCTACGTGGATTACCGCATGGCAGGCGAAAATCCATTTGCAGTTTCATATATTCTATTATACTCAGTTGGTTAAAGTTTTGGATTATATACTCCATGAAATTTATAGAATATCCTGGATATTTGCGCTTCATCCAGTATCTTTTCATGGAAATATTCTTCTGAGCATTCTTGAATTTTACTCTACAAAGCAGTATCATGTTGACAATTTGGACGTTATTGGTTCCTGGATAAATTAATTTATAAATCTTTAAAATTTATCCTTGAACTTGTTTTATTGAATTATTATGTCTTTATCATCATCCTCATGCTTATGTTGTGATAAAAGTCATCTTTGGCTTACGTGCATAGATGGACTTGGTATGATTATAACTAGGGATTATTCGGTATAATCATGACTGTAATGTGACGAATGATGCGGTGAAAGTCCTTATTGGCTTGTAGTTCATTGATGGACAGTTGTTGGTATGATTATGACCAGGGATTATTCGGTATAATCATGACCATTGATGATTACATGAATATCCTTGGCCGTGGTGCAGGGATGATTTGATTTTATTTATTAAGCTGAGTCTCAGTAGATTTAGAAGATAGTAGATTTTATTCTCTACTTGCCTCTTTTAATGGATTGCTTGTTCATTGCCAGATTAAACTTGTTGTCTATTATATTCTATCGGTTTAACATTGTTAAAGGCTAATGATAATTTATTACGCATTATTTAGTCATAATATTTTTTCTTTGGGCTAGTTGAGCTCACCCTTCTTTCCTTTGTTCTCTTAAAAATGAGAATATAAATTTGGGATGAGTCGGGAGCGGGTGTCGAGATAATAGCATTAGTAGTCCTCACTACGGTAAATAGTGTGACAATAAATGTAATGAGGACTCCATTGAGTGTGGATATTATCTAGCTGACAATATTCTTATTAAAACCCTCAGTTTATGTTTTGTCGTATTTTACACGACAGTTGTATTATTAATGTGACGCCCCCAAAAATAGGTATACATCACCCATTTTGAGTTGCCAGATACATGGTACAAAATACAAATACAACTTAATTATACAAACGTCGTGTAAAAATATGACAAAACATAGCTGAGAGTTTTAATAAGAATATTGTCATCTAGACAATATCCACACTCAAAGGAGTCCTCATTACATTTATTATCACACTATTTAATGTAATAGTGAGGACTACTAATGCTATCATCCTGACCGCCACCCCTGCCCCGACTCGTCTCCAACTATATTCTCATTTCCTAAGAGAACAAAGAAAAAAGGGTGAGCTCAACTAGCCCAGTAAAAAATATTATGACTAAGATAATGCAGAATAAATTATCATTTGCCTTCAACAATGTTAAATTGATAAAATAAAAAAGACATCAAGTTTAACTGCAGCGGAACAAGCAATCCATTAAAAGAGTCAAGTAGAGAATAAAATCTACTATCTTCTATGATTTAAAAAGTTTTTCATCAACTTAATCTCTAAGACTCAGCTTAATAAATAAACCACATCATCGAATCATCCCAACACTACGGGCCAAGGATATTCATTAAATCATCAATGGTCATGACTATATCGAATAATCCTTGGTCATAATCATACCAAAAACTATCCATCAATGCACTACAGGCCACTGAGGATTTTTACCACATCATCCGTCACATTACGGTCATGACTATACCGAATAATCCCTGGTCATAATTACACCAAGTCCATCTATGCACGTAAGCCAAAGATGACTTTTATAACAATATAAACATGAGAATGATGACAATGATATAAACATTAATCAAACGAAAACAAGGATAAATATTAAAGACTTTAAATTTATCCAAACATTATCAATCACTTCATAAACTCATAATCTAATATTATTAATATTATAACAATATTTTAATCACTTCTTAAACTTATAAACAATTTATTTCAATTATTTATACTTTACCAAATAATGCATTTAATCATTCATAAATGCCATACTCATAAGATTTCATCACCAATGATCAAATCCCTTATCAAAAATCTGCATATACCCTATATAGGACATCGCGTATGCATCAAGGCAGTTGAAAGATTACGAAAAAGGGTATCCGACTCATGATTTAGAGTTGGCGGCGGTTGTGTTTGCTCTGAAGATATGGAGACACTATCTCTACGGAGAGAAATGTGAGATCTACACAGACCATAAAAGTCTGAAGTATATTTTCACATAGAAAGACCTAAACATGCGTCAAAGAAGATGGATGGAACTGATAAAAGATTGTGATTGTGAGATCTTTTATCATCCAGGCAAAGCAAATGTGGTTCAGCAGATGCCTTGAGTAGGAAAAGCAGGGAAAAGTTGATGTTGTTAACTGATAAGGAGGAGCTTATTACAGCAATGTCAAGGTTAGAGTTGGAAATCAAATTTCCAAGAGAATCCGATGAAAGATGTTACCAGATGGAAGCCAGTTCAACTTTGGTGGACAAAGTGAAGAACGCTCAACTGCAGGATGAGGAATACAGGAAAATCAGAGAAAGTGTAGTTGAGGGAAAAGAGGTGAAATACAAGATTGATACCGATGGAATGATGAGATTTGAAGGACGAATATGGGTTCCAGCAGTACCAGAGATTAAAGAAGAAATCTTGACTGAATCTCATAACTCGAGATATTCAATTCATCCAAGAAGTACGAAGATGTATCAAGATTTGCGGCGACATTTTTGGTGGCCAAATATGAAAAGAGACGTTGCAGAATGCCTTGCAAAGTGCTTGACATGTCAGAGAGTCAAGGCCAAGCATCAAAGACCAAGCGGGTTACTTCAACCGTTGGAGATACCGAAATGGAAATGAGAGCATATCACAATGGATTTTGTGGTAGGTCTTCCAACAACTCAGAAAGGATACGATGCGATTTGGGTGATAGTGGACAGATTGATAAAATTTGCACACTTTTTGCCAATAAAGATTAGATTCAATCTTGATCAGCTGGCAAAACTATATGTTAAAGAGATCGTTGCAAGACATGGAGTTCCAATGTCGATTGTGTCAGACCGAGATCCGAGGTTCACATCAAACTTCTGGAAGAGACTACAAGAATGTATGGGAACCTAGTTGCGAATGAGTATTGCATATCATCCGCAAACAGATGGCCAAAGCGAAAGAACGATTCAGACATTGGAAGATATGTTGAGAGCATGCGTCATGGATTTCAAAGGAAGCTGGGATGAACAATTACCATTGGTGGAATTTGCCTACAATAACAGCTACCACGCTAGCATCGGCATGCCGCCCTATGAAGCATTATACGGCAGGAAGTGTAGAACTCCACTGTGCTGGGATGAAGTCTGAGAATGTCAACTATTAGGACCAGAACTGGTATAACAAACTGCTGAGGTTGTCAAACTCATTAGAACAAGATTGAGAGCTGCTCAAGACAGACAAAAGAAATATGTTGATCAACATAGGCAAGATCGTGCGTTCGATGTAGGAAATTTCGTATTCCTAAAGGTTTCTCCTTGGAAAGGAAAAATTCGATTTGGTAAGAAGGGGAAACTAAGTCCGAGATTTATTGGACCCTTCGAAGTGCTGCTAAAGGTTGGAGCGGTGGCTTACGAGGTAGCTCTACCTCCAGAGTTAGAAAACATTCATAATGTTTTTCAAGTGTCGGTGTTACGACCATATAAACCTGATTACAAGCACGTGATTGAGTACGAACCATTGCAGTTTGAGAAAGATTTGTCCTATGAAGAGGTTCCTATTCAGATAGTCGACATAAAAGAACAAGTGCTCAGGAATAAGGTGATACCTTCTATGAAGGTAATTTGGAGGAACCACAATGTCGAAGAGGCTACGTGGGAACTCGAAGCTGAAATGATGAATAATTACCCTGAGTTATTTGTTTAATCTATGTCTTCGATTCTGGGGACAGAATCTTTGTAAGTAGGGGAGATTGTGATGAATGAATTATTTGAATTGTGATTCTGGGGACAGAATCCTTGTAAGGAGGGAATGATGTAACATTCTAGAATTTTAATTGTTATATTAAATATTTATTGAATTATTTAAATATTTATTGGATGTGTTTATTGTTGAATAAATTATTGTTCAAATTTGAATTGATGTGGTTAATTATTTGTTAAATAAATAATTAAGAAAAATTAATTATTTTGCTAATTTAATTTAATTATTAAGTTTGAGAATTTTGATTAATTGAATTACTATTCTTTTTATTAGAATTTGTAAATTTAAAAGGATGTGTTAGTTGATTAAATAAAGTTATAATTATACAGAAAATTATAATTTTGTGGTATTGATTTATGTGATGAAGTGATTTAATAAATTGTTATTATGATTAATTTAATTAAATTAATGTGTGACAAATAACCTTGTTATAAAGGAGTTACTAAAATAACTTAAAGGAGTTTTAATTCAATTTTGCCAAACAATGCCTAAGGCCTATTAAGTCTTTAATCTATTTAAGTTTTACCAAACAGGGTGTCAGGATTAATGGGTAATTTTTTAGTTAGTAACCAAACAAGCCTTATGGCTTTTGATTTTTAAAACTCATATAACTGATATCAGTTATATGTTTTGTATTATATTATATAAACAATATATATTATATTCCATATAATTATTTGTTAAGTCGTTAGATAGAGAGAGAAAGAAAAGAAAACTTCGGAGGAAGAAGAAGAAGGAAGAAGAAGAAGAAGAAGAAGAAGAAGAGAGAAGAAAGGCTAGAGAGTGGGAAGAAGAAGCTTGAGAATAGAAAGGATAGTCATCATCTTCTTCAAGGTATTACCCTATTCTTTTTAAGTTTTAAAAGTTTTAGTTTCTCTTCTCCTATTACTCTGTAAAATTCTTGTGATAGGATAATTATTGATTTTATGTGTGTTCATATGATAAACTAGTGTTGTAAAGTTATTTTCATAGGTTATATATGATTATAATCAATGTATTGTTGTTATGTACGAAGTTTGTGAAGAAAACCTTTATACAGAGAGTTTTTGGTGATTATATATTGTTTAGTTAAAATAGAAATTGAGGGTTAATTAGTTGTTTAGTTGATAAATTGATCGTTTAATTTGTAGAGTATGTATAATCATTGATAAAGACACTTTGAATTAGTGGTTTTGGTTGAAAAACAAAAGTTACAGTGGTTATTTTCATTGAAATATAAAAAAATGAGTTTTAGCCAAAAACAGTGAATTTGGGTGTGTTAATTTTGTTGTTTATGTTGTTGTATAGGTAGAATCATGTTTAGAGTTTTTGAAATATGTTTACATGAAGTTTTTGTATGAATTACATGTTAATTAGTCTGTTAGAAACGAGCTTGTAGGCCAAAATTGGCTTTTTCTTGTCTTGTTCTTCAAATCGTCGATCGAGACTACAGATTTATAGCCATGTGCCAATCCAAAGATAGACGTTTGTGGAGACGCAGCGCCATCGCCACACCGCAAAGGCGACCGTGGTTTAATTATCGCTCATTACATATTTTCCCTCACGCCGTGCAGTCACGTACTCAATCGTAGCTAACTGTAGCCTTGCATGCCGAGTTAGCGAATGGTCTAACAAAGTTGATTTTGTACTTGAAATTTTAAGGAATTGTTATGTGATGATAGCGGGATCAAAAATGTTGATTTTAGTATTTTTATACTATGAATAAGTATGTTATTAACAATTAACTTGTGTTATAACTTGATTATGTGATTAAAAATCCAATTTTTTTAAATGATGAACGTACTTAGTTATGTTTGTAAGATGGTAATGACTAATTATGTCATGATGACATATGTTTATAGGATATTGTGATTCGTATTGATTTGGTTTAGCCTACGAGCAAGGCAAGTTCACTAACCCTACTTTTGTAATTGGAATCAATTATTGTTCTCAATATAGTAATGCAAGTTTTCTAATTCTTTATCTTGTTGAACTATTTATTCAATTCGATCACTTTATAAATGATGCAAGCTTCCTAAACTTTGGTTTTATGTTGATAAGTTATTCTTGTATTTAATTTGTTGTTTAGCATGCGCAATTATTTATACTAATGTCGAGAAATTTTATCATTCAAATTGTTATACATGCTTAGTATTCAAGTCTAATTAACCTTGACTTAATATTGTTCAAGCAAGGCATGTTATAGTTATTCAAAGTATATGATATTAGATTATTCCTAAAGCATGATTTTGATTTACCATGTTGATTCAATCACGATTATTCTGTAATATGATGTTATTAATTCAACTAGTCCTCTAGTTGATGATCGTTGAACTTCAAATTACCCTTGAAAGCTTATCCAAACCAAACTCTCTTTGGTGCGGACTTGTACTCCAAATACTGAGATGAACAACCCTATTATTATTAGGGGATAACTTATGCGTAGCGTTAAATGTTTGTGCACAATACATGGTACGAAAGGCTGATCCCCCTAAGTACGAGGAGTCCTTATAGTCTTATAACTAACTGTTAAAGTTGGAGTTGAAAGATAACTCGCAATTGTGGACATAGTTCATGGTCTTATGACCCTCAGTTATATTTAATCCACATTTTGGATTTCAATTTTTGGTTATTGTTGATAATGTACTATTCCTTGTTGATAAGCCTATTTTGGCAGTTATTATTGTTATACTCCTGTTGATTCTATATTATATCCAGTGAGCAATTTTTTTGCTCACTCTTGCATATTTTAAAACTCATTGCAGCTAAAGAAGAGAAGGTAGATGAACCTTCGTCTAGTAAAGGAAAGGGAAAAGTGTGCAAGTGATGAAGACTTGTAATTTTACTTTGATTGAGATGTAATTAGGTTTATATTATGACGATCTTAGACTTGGTTTAATGATGTTTATTTAATTTCCGCATTGAATGATTGTAATTAAAGGTTAGATAACCTGGGAGATTTTATTATGTAATCCCTTTAATGGGAAATGTTTTATTTATCCATTTTTATTGTGATTGGGTTGTTAGATATGAATGTTTGATTATGTGAACACCAGATCCTGTGGGAATGAAGTACTTGGATTTGGGGGTGTCACAGAGCAAATATCCAGGATATTCCACTAATTTTAAGGAATATAGAAGCTAAAGCTTTAACCAACTGTTTATAATAGAATATAGGAAATTACAAATGGATTTTCGCCCACTATGCGGTAATCCATGTAGCCAGATCATTTCCATAATTCAATAAGAAATGAATACAAAGGATCATTCACCATGCATGTGGTAATCCACACAGACAGGTTATTCCAACAGAATAATAAAGAATGGAATAACAAAAGGATTCACCATGCATGCGATAGATCGCACAGACAGGTTATTCCCAATAGAATAATAAATAATGGAACCAGGTCATGCGTAAATGCACAGACAGGATATTCTGATAAAATAATAAAGAACGAACCAGGTCAGGAAAAATTTGCACCGACATGATATTCCAACAGAATAATAAAGAATGGAATAACAACAAAATCACCATGCATGCGATAGACCGCACAGACAGGTTATTCCAATAGAATAATAAATAATGGAACTAGGTCATGCGTAAACGCACAGACAAGATATTCCAACAGAATGATAAAGAATGGAATAACAGAAGAATTTCACCATGTATGCGGTACTTCGCATATACAGGTTATTCCAACAGAATAATAAGGAATGGAATAACAGAAGTTCTCTTCATGAATACGAAAGAAATAATACCCCTTACCTTATAAAGAAGAGTACTCCGACGGGTAGGGCGGGGATATACTTGAAGAAAACTTGCACTACGCTCAAAACTTCTTAAAACTCTAAAGAAATACGCTCAAGATTATAGAAGGAGAATTCTCTGAACTTCTGGTGCGATTTTCAATTCTAACTAAGCATCCTATTTATAGGAAAAATAGAAATGATACTATGCAATAAAATATAATATATTCTATTTATAATATTTATATATATATATATATTATTTAAAATCTAATAAAATAAATAACTTTATAAAAGTATTACATTTTATATAAAAAAGATTTTACTATCAAAACACTATGCAGAGCCTTTATCTGAAACACTATGCATAATAGAATATATTATATTCTAATTATTGTCTAATAAAACAAATAAATTTATAAAAGTATTCTATTTTATATAAAATGATTTTACTATGCAAAATACTATGCATAATAAAATATATTATATTCTAATTATTGTCTAATAAAACAAATAAATTTATAAAAGTATTACATTTTATATAAAAAGATTTTATTATTCAAAACACTATGCGTAATAAAATATATTATATTCTAATTATTGTGTAATAAAACAAATAAATTTATAAAAGTATTTTGTTTTATATAAAAAGATTTTATTATTCAAAACACTATGCATAATAAAATATATTATATTCTAATTATTGTACAATAAAACAAATAACTTTATAAAAGTATTATGTTTTATATAAAAAGCTTTTCTGTTTTATTACATTAATAATACTAATAAAAAAAATTTATATATATAATATATATATAAACTTCCGTGACTTCATAAAAAGACACCTCAATATATTTAACAACATTTATCATTATTATTATAATTCACAATATTAATCGACCAGGTCATTCCCAGGAAAGAGGGGACTTTCCAATAAGGATTTCTCCCTATTGACGCACAATTAGGTGACCAAACCTCTCCTTGGCAGAACTTTTAGACATCGTTAATATTACAAATAATAATATTAATAACTTCATCGTCTCAATTATTGATTTAATAATATACAAAATATCAACAATAATTGAATCAGATAACGTGAGATACTACGCATCAACTACTGTAGCAATAATTGAACAAAACTTAGTGACTTCTCACGTAAGCATCAATAATTAATATCGTGTGCTACTATGTAACCACGCATATTACTTTACTTTTACTAGTGAGTAGTTCAACAGTTTTAACGGTAAAACTTCCGCCGTTATTTTCATAAAATATTTTTGTCGTTTTCTCAATTAAATGATGATAATTCTATTAATGGGTCCACCAATGATTGTCTTAATCGCATTTGGATATTCCCCGACCAATCGAATATTATATAACAACTTGCATACTTTGCAAAATTTATAAATATTATCCACAACTATAACATTATCTCAAATCCACACCATAATTTTGAAAAAAATATTTCGAGAAAATTATATCTTTATTCGTAAAATTTGGGATGTTACGTAAGTACCTGGTATGCCGAACAAATGAGGACACTTCGCCAGATTCTAACTCTTGAGGTATAACCTTTGAGCGCAAAATATATTTCAAGATTTTAATAGGTACATCTTCATACGTTAAATTATCCGCTATTTCATCCGGTTCTAAATTAATAATGTGGTTCGGGTCATTCACATATTTACGTAACATCGATACGTTAAAAACGTTATGAACACGCGATATACTTGGCGGTAAAACGAGTCTATAGGCCACAGTTCCTACTCAATCGAGGATTTCAAATGGGCCAATTAAATCGAGGGTTGAGATTTTCTCTTTTCAACAACTCTTGCTTTTAAAATAACGCCCTCTTGAACCTTCTTCTTCACATTCATCAGCTCCGGGTCTGTATGTTTAGCCGCTTTAGCATTATCGACTAAAGTCGGTTCTAATCATATATTCGTTATCTTCACGTAGGTTCGTATATTCGCACTTGCATACGATCTTCTACTCAACGCGTCAGCTACCACGTTTGCTTTTCTATGATGGTATTAAATGGTACGATCGTAATCTTTAATAGCTCGAGCTAACGTCTTTGGGGCATGTTACGTCCGTTTTAGTTGAAGAAATATTTAAGGTTTTAGAAATGGGGTTTTGTACTAGGGTCAATACAAAATTCGATTTCACGTTCTAGGGGTAGGCTAAGAAGTTCTTCTGGGAATACGTCAGGAAATTCATTAACAATAGAAATATCATTCAAAATGTGACTCTCATCCAAGACTTGGGATAACACAAGTAATGAAGGTTTCTCCTAAAAGAGTTTCAACCAATAAGTCAAAGTCTAACTTCTCTAGGGTCAAATTTAAACTTTGAGCGAAAGCAAGAGATATAAAAGAATGGGTAGAACCGGTATCTAATAAGGTATATGTGACGCCCCCAAAATAGGTATACATCACCCATTCTGAGTTGTCAATACATGGTACAGAAACAACTACAACTTTATTATTACAACAGTAAAACTGTGAGTTTAAATACAAATATTATCTTCTAGACAATATTTATACTCACATAAATCCTCATCACATTTATTGATACATTATTTTACAAAAATGGTGAGGACTACTAAACAATCCTTTCTAAAACCTTCATTCCATACCCAGGCTGTACTCGCTATATTCTCGCCTCCCGAGAAAGAATGGAACAAAAAGGAAAAGGGTGAGCTCAACTAGCTCAGTAAAGAATATTATGACTAAGATAATATACAACAAATTATCGTTAGTCTTCAACAGGGAAAAATCTGATAGAATACAATAGACAACAAGTTTCAGATCAATATTCGCAGCGGAAATAATAATTCATAGAAGAGTTACTTAGAGAATGAAATCTACTATAATCTATGAATTTAACAGTTCATCATCAATATTTTATCCCTGTAACATCAATCAATATTCATCTCAAATCAAATATTCATCTTTGCACTACAGGCCAAAGATATTCATCAATCGGTCATGTTCATCTCAACACTGCTCATCTTTTGCACTAAAGGCCAAAGATATTCATCGATCGATCGTATTTCATTTAAACACCGCCATCTTTGCACTACTGAGGCCAAGATATTCTTGAAAATCATTCATCTTTGCACTTTCTGAGCCAAAGATATTCAATAATATCATCATTTAAGGCCGAGGATGATGAAAAATATTTTTAAAGAACGGATCCAATGAAAACAAAATGACAAGGATTAAGGATTAAGGATTAGTACTTTGTTTTATCCATGTCCAACAATACCCCAAAATAATCACAAAGGTGTAAAATTCAAGAATGATCAAAACATGGATACAATCAAAGCTAGTATCCAAAATAGATATTTTGGACGAAAAGAAGAAATTTTATTTTTCGATGAATAGTCTTAGTATCGTGAATAGTCTTGAGTATCGTGAATAGTCCGTATATCGTGAATAGTAACTCAGACACCAAAAGATAGAAATTCCACAAAAAAACATTTTCACGCTTCATGAATAGTACTCGTGAATAGTAACTCGTGAATAGTAACTCATGAATAGTAACTCGTGAATAGTAACTCATGAATAGTAACCCCAGACATAAAAAAAGTTCCAAATTTGATAAAAACTTGGATCAACATTTCAAAGATAATGATATTGAAGAAATAATATCATTACGAAAAAATAATATCCCTTACCTCAAAGAATCGATTATTTCGGAAGGAAAGGTCGGGAGTGATCTTGAATGAAACTTGTCTTGACAACAACTCTCAAAGTATCTAAATACTCACAAAATACCAATAATATAAGAGAGAAGAGAGAAAACTTTATTTACGGTGTGATTTTCAATTCTAACTTAGCCCTCTATTTATAGGAAAATGTTAGCCGCAAAGCGGACTTGACACTGCTACGATGGCTTTACACGCTACTATTGCCACCCACCACATTTGAAATAAAATTCAGCACATTTCTTCACCAACCACAAGTGGGGCCCTCAATTCTAGAATTTTCCACCAAAATCAATTATAACCACGATTTCTAATCGGACACCTCTTAAAATTCATAACAAATCATTCGTGCATTTTAACGGTTCAAAATTTGTGGACATATACTCAACTTTTGTATGTATAACATACCCAAAAATTACCACAATCCAACGGTCGGATTAAAAATTATAACCCCGCAATATATCTCAAAACCCCGATTTAATTTTTAATACCTCCAATCTGTAAAATCTTGATAAAACACCTCAACAATAATTTCTTCATTTATAACCACATAAATAAATCCATCATTTATATCCACATAAAATAAATATATCTTTATCATATGAATCAATAATTAATTATTCACAAATAATATTACGAATCACAATTATGACAACCGGTAGTTCCTGGGAAAGAGGGGCTTTCAGATAAGGATTTCTCTCTTCGGGCGCGCAATTAGGTGACCAAACCTCTCCTTGATGAACTTTCTAGACATTGCCAATAATGCTATCTAATAATATTATTCAAATAATATGAATTATTGATCGATAATGGAGATAATAATGCGTGACAATTATTGAACAAAGAATAATATAAAATATCAACGCAAAGAATTATTGAATCAATAAAATAAAATATTGAGCGGTAACTCTTGTGAAAATTATTGAGTAGTGCCTTCTTACGTAAGGATCAATAATTCAACAATATCTTGTAATACTGGTGTACTCTTGTGCGACCACATGCGACATTCTTGTATTTTAACCAACGGGTATTCCAATGATCTTAACGGTAACAACTACGCGTTATTTTTAACCAACTTATATTTGTCATTTCTTCATCCAATCGCTTTTTCGTTATGGGGCCCACACATGGTTTGCTGTCAGTAAATTTAATATTCCCGACGATGCGAATATTCCACGACCAAACGAATATTCCCTAAAAAATGAATATTTTATAACCACTTGCTTATTTTGAAATATTTGCGTATTTAACCCTTAACTATCCATATTAATCAAATCAACCCTTACTATTTCAAAATAATAAATAAAGGAAATTCCTTTTATTTAAAAAATTTGGGTCTTACAACCTCCCCTTCTTATGAAATTTAAGTCCTCGAAATTGACGTCGACGTACTGGTGTTTGAAAAGGTGAGGATACCTCGCATTATGACCGATCACAACAAACGCTCTTCCCTAATCGTTGACTTTGACTTTTTAAGGGATAGTCTTTTGAGTCACCGTCCCCATTGAACTAGGTTTCTCTGCGTATAATCTCGAAATATATGTCCTTCCTTTCCACAACTATAGCATACCTTGAACTGTTGTGGGCGGTTTGAATGATATGTCCCTCTTTTAAAGTATTTGTAGCATATGAATGGGTGGTCGATCTCCTCCTTAGAACCGATTCTTCTTAAACGCTTGTCGTCTTCACATAGTCGTTGTTAAATCTCCTCTTTTAAAATCTCCTCGACTCGCTTCTTACATTTTCATGGCCATGATTACCACCAGAGTGGTTACCATTTACATCCGTCTGCTTCTCTCTCCAGTTATCATTATTCATTGAATGCTATCTCTACGATCGATCCTCGGTTGTGGTCCCTCGACCGACTGTAGTACTCGTTATCTCGCTCTAATAATTGAGCCACATTTACAACATCTGAATAGAGAGAAAATTTATGAGAAATGAGATCTTGACGTATCTTGGGTTTCAAACCTCTAAGAAACATCCGCGTCATCGTTCCTCATCCTCCACCAAATGAGGTGCAAACACGGATAACTCGCAAACTTTACCTCGTCTTTGAGACACCGTCATGTTGTTTTGTTCCAATCGATGAACTCCACTTCCTTCATATAGCGAACACTTTCGGGAAAGTATTTGTCATTAAATAGTCTCTGAAACGCTTTCCCAAGACATCTTGAAAAGCGGTTGGATGGAGTACGCTTCACGACTCCCACCGATGAGTCTCCTTTCATCACGGAACATAAAGGTGGCGAATGGAACCTTCGTTCCTCCGCATCCCAAGACATCGAATATCTTGGTAATTTGTTTGACCCATGTTTCCATGTGATCGGATCTGGCTTTCCTTAAATTCGTGGTCCCAACTCTTTGAACTGCTTGTTTTGTGACAACCCGTGAATTGCTATCATTTCCTCCTGTATTTTGAACACGAGTCTCCTCGTGCGATTTTGCATGAACTGCAAAAAACTTCTAAACATCCCCTCGTTCATCATCTCGCTCCATGGTGTTGTTCACAGGGGAGGAACATTGCCCGACTGTTGCACGTTCTCCTCGTTGGTAAAATACAGGCATCTCCACGGTCTCATTTACTCCACTTATTAATATTCTCGATCGACATTCTCAAATCATCGCCATAAAACAAGGGTTAATTAAGGAAATCAATATATCACATAATATCCCTATATCTTGACCAACTAACAAATAAGCTTAGGTAGGACACACTAGCGAAGGATTTACCTGTCTCTCCCTCCTAGTTCTATTCCCCGATCTCCGCCAGAGATCATATCCTAAGCTCGATACCAACCGTGGCGCCCCAAAATAGGTATACATCACCCATTCCGAGTTGTCAATACATGGTACGTAAACAACTACAACTTTATTATTACAACAAGAAAAGCGTGAGTTTAAATACAAATATTATCTTCTAGACAATATTTATACTCACATAAATCCTCATCACATTTATTGATACATTATTTTACAAAAATGGTGAGGACTACTAAACAATCCTTTCTAAAACCTTCATTCCATACCCAGAGCTGCATCTTCTATATATTCTCGCCTCCACGAGAAGAATGGAACAAAAAGGAAAAGGGTGAGCTCAACTAGCTCGAGAAAGAATATTATGACTAAGATAATATACAACAAATTATCGTTAGTCTTCAACAGGAAAAATCGATAGAATACAATAGACAACAAGTTTCGGATCAATATTCGCATGCGGAAATAATAATTCATAGAAGAGTTACTTAGAGAATGAAATCTACTATAATCTATGAATTTAACGGTTCATCATCAATATTTTATCCTGTAACATCAATCAATATTCATCTCAAATCAAATATTCATCTTTGCACTTTCAGCCAAAAGATATTCATCAATCGATCATGTGTTCATCTCAACACTGCTCATCTTTGCACTAAAGGCCAAAGATATTCATCGTCGGTCATGTTCATTTAAACACCGCTCATCTTTGCACTACGAGCCAAAGATATTCTTGAGAAATCATTCATCTTTGCACTACTGAGCCAAAGATATTCAATAATATCATCATTTAAGACCGAGGATGATGAAAATATTTTTAAAGAACGGATCCAATGAAACAAAATGACAAGGATTAAGGATTAAGGATTAAGTACTTTGTTTTATCCATGTCCAACAATACCCCAAAAATAATCACAAGTGGTGTAAAATTCAAGAATGATCAAAACATGGATACAATCAAAGCTAGTATCCAAAATAGATATTTTGGACGAAAAGAAGAAATTTTATTTTTCGATGAATAGTGCCGTTATCGTGAATAGTCTTGATATCGTGAATAGTCTTGATATCGTGAATAGTAACTCAACACCAAAAGATAGAAATTCCACAAAAAAAACATTTTCACGCTTCATGAATAGTACTTTCGTGAATAGTAACTCGTGAATAGTAACTCATGAATAGTAACTCGTGAATAGTAACTCATGAATAGTAACCCGACATAAAAAAGTTCCAAATTTGATAAAAACTTCGGATCAACATTTCAAAGATAATGATATTGAAGAAATAATATCATTACGAAAAAATAATATCCCTTACCTCAAAGAATCGATGCCGGAAGGAAAGGTCTCAAGTGATCTTGAATGAAACTTATCTTGAAACAACTCTCAAAAGTATCTAAATACTCACAAAATACGCTCAATAATATAGAGAGAAAGAGAAAACTTTATTTACGGTGTGATTTTCAATTCTAACTTAGCCTCTCTATTTATAGGAAAATGTTAGCCCGTAAAGGCAGACTTGACCTGCCACTGATGGCTTTTTACACGCTACTATTGCCACCCACCACATTTGAAATAAAATTCAGCACATTTCTTCACCAACCACAAGTGGGGCCCACTCAATTCTAGAATTTTCCACCAAAATCAATTATAACCACGATTTAAATCGGACACCTCTTAAAATTCATAACAAATCATTCGTGCATTTTTAACGGTTCAAAATTTGTGGACATATACTCAACTTTTGTATGTATAACATACCCAAAAATTACCACAATCCAACCATCGGGATTAAAAATTATAACCCCATGATATATCTCAAAACCCCGATTTAATTTTTAATACCTCCAACTGGTAAAATCTCGATAAAACACCTCAACAATAATTTCTTCATTTATAACCACATAAATAAATCCATCATTTATATCCACATAAAATAAATATTTCTTTATCATATGAATCAATAATTAATTATTCACAAATAATATTACTGAATCACAATTATGACACCGGTAGTTCCGAAAGAGGGGGCTTTTAGATAAGGATTTCTCTTCTTGGCCGCAATTAGGTGACCAAACCTCTCCTTGATGTAACTTTCTAGACATTGCCAATAATGCTATCTAATAATATTATTCAAATAATATGAATTATTGATCCGATAATGGAGATAATGTGCGGTGACAATTATTGAACAAAGAATAATATAAAATATCAACGCAAAGAATTATTGAATCAATAAAATAAAATATTGAATAGTAATTCTCTGTGAAAATTATTGAGTAGTGCCTTCTTACGTAAGGATCAATAATTCAACAATCTTCATGCGATCTGCAGTGCTGCTTTGCTGCGACACAGCGTATTCATCAGTATTTTAACCAAGAGGTATTCCAATGATCTTAATTGAGAATAACTACATAGTTATTTTAACCAACTTATATTTGTCGTTTTCTTCATCCAATCGCTTTCAGTTATGGGGCCCACACATGGTCGCTACTTGTAAATCGATTTAATATTCCCACACGATGCGAATATTCCACGACCAAACGAATATTCCCGACAAAAATGAATATTTTATAACCACTTGCTTATTTTGAAATATTTGCGTATTTAACCCTAACTATCCATATTAATCAAATCAACCCTTACTATTTCAAAATAATAAATAAAGGAAATTCCTTTTTATTTAAAAAAATTTCGGGGTCTTACAGTATAGACTTCACAAAAATTATAATTAACTAACCCGTGCTAACTTTGTTCGGGTTACTCGCTTTTTGAGAAGTCGCAAAAAATGCTCTCCCTAAAACCACCGACTTTGTTTTGTCCGTATCCGCCTTTGAAGCCACCGTCCCAGCTGGACTTGATTTTAGTGCATGACAAAATCGGGCTAGGTATACTTCTCTTCCATAATTGAAACACGCTTTAGACTACTGCGTATAGTTTGGACTGATGTGTCCCTCCCCTCCGCATTTGTAACATACAACCGGCGGTCGTTCTCCTTCCTTTGAAACGGGTGGTGGTACTGCTGTCTTTCCATCATTATTGAACCTTCTCTTCTTAAAATTTCCACTCCTATTGTCTTGGCCATGATTACCACCAAAGTGGTTATCATTTTTTGCATGTGTATTCCCTCCACGTTTGTTGTCACCGCTTCAATGACTGCTACCATTTGTATTATCGACTTATCGGCTGCTCTCTCTTGGTTGGGTTGACTCATTATCGCGCTCCAATAACTGAGCCCTATTCACAACATCTGAATACAAACATAGTTTATGAGAGATAAGGTGTTGACGTATCTCAAGTTTTAAACCTCTTAGAAACATCCGCGTCATTCTCTCCTCATTATCAACCAAGTGGGACGTAAACCGAGACAACTCAGCAAACTTAGCTTCGTACTACGCCACGGTCATATTATTTTCCTTAAGCTTGATGAACTCCACCTCCTACATTTGACGAATACTTTCAGGAAAGTTCTTGTCATTGAACAATTCTTGGAACTTCTCCCAAGACATCTTCAGTGCGGTAGGTTGAGTACACTTTACAAATTCCCACCAATAATCTGCCTTTGCATGTAACATGAAGGTGGCAAATGGAAACTTTTGCTCCTCGGAGCATCCCAAGACATCAAATATCTTGTTGATCTACTTTATCCACGTCTCCGCCTTAAGTGGTTTTGGCTCTCCCTCCGGTGGTCCCAGCCCCTTGAACTGCTTAGCGGTGATCGTCCGAGAGTTATCAGTGTTTCCACCTGCATTTTGGACAGGAGCCGCCTTCGCCTGATGTTGCATGAATTTCATAAAACCTCTGAACATCCCATCGTTCACCATTTCATCAGTGTTATTGTTTACATGAGGATTATTATCTTCCTGTTGCACATTACCCTGGGTATTGATCATTGGTGACTCAATGGTCTCATGTGCTTCATTGCTTATCTCAACATTTTCGGATGCCATTTTCAAATACTGCCACAAAACAAGGGTTAATTAACATATCACATATTATCTCTATACTCTGACCGACCAATTAAATACCAAATAAACTTAGGTAGGTCATACTAGCGAAGGAATTCCCCATCTCTCCCCTCCTAGTTCTTGTCTCACATCTCAACCAAGGATCATATCCCTAAGCTTTGATACCAACTGTGACGCCCCCAAAAATAGGTATACATCACCCATCTTGAGTCGCCAGAAACATGGTATAAAATACAAATACAACTTAATTATACAACAGTCGTGTAAAATACGATAAAATATAATCTAAGAGTTTTAATAAGAATATTGTCATCTAGACAATATCCACACTCAAAGGAGTCCTCATTACATTTATTGTCACACTATTTAACAGAATAGTGAGGACTACTAATGCTATCATCTGGATCGTCACTCCGTTCCCCGACTCGTCCCAGCTATATTCTCATTTCCTGAAGAGAACAGTGAAAGAAAGGGTGAGCTCAACTAGCCCAGTAAGAAATATTATGACTAAGATAATGCAGAATAAATTATCATTAGCCTTCAACAATGTTAAACTGATAAAATACAAAAGACATCAAGTTTAACTGCAGCAGAACAAGCAATCCATTAAAAGAGTCAAGTAGAGAATAAAATCTACTATCTTCTATGATTTAAAAAGTTTTTCATCAACTTAATCGCTGAGACTCAGCTTAATAAATAAACCACATCATCGAATCATCCCCCTTTTTCTACGCCAAGGATATTCATTAAATCATCAATGGTCATGACTATACCGAATAATCCACAGTCATAATCATACCAAAAGCGTTCATCAATGCACTACTGAGCCACCGAGGATTTTTACCACATCATCTCATCACATTACTACCATGACTATACCCTAATAATCCACGGTCATAATCACACCAAGTCCATCTATGCACGTAAGCCAAAGATGACTTTTATCATAATATAAACATGAGAATGATGACAATGATATAAGCATTAATCAAACAAAAACAAGGATAAATATTAAAGACTTTAAATTTATCCAAACATTATCAATCACTTAATAAACTCATAATCTAATATTATTAATATTATAACAATATTTTAATCACTTCTTAAACTTATAAATAATTTATTTCAATTGTTTATACTTTACCAAATAATGCATTTAATCATTCAAAAATGCCATACTCATAAGATTTTATTACCAATGATCAAATCCCTTATCAAAAATTTGCACATACCCTATATAGGATTCCCAAGCCATAAAATCCTATTTACTAATTTTTTAACTTCACATAACATATGTTAACTTATATGTTCGTAACTAAACCATTTTCATGAAAAATTACCAAATCAACTTGTTATTTTTCTATCCTTTTCCCAATCATATATACATATATTTCATACACAACAAGTATTTTTTTATAATTTTTCAACTCCCTTAAGTATTTTTCAAAAATCAATTTCTAATTAATTCCTTAAGAAATTAGCTACCTCAAGTTTAACTCCAGAAATTCCCAAATTTTGGCAGGATCTTACACATTTTAACGTGAGCTTCCAGTTTAAATTTTATGGTTATCGGAGTTATAGAACTCCGGTTATAGCATTTTTTGTCAGAAAAACCTAAATATTGAAATACTCATAACTTGTTCATTTTAAGTCGGAATGAACACATTTTTGGACAAGAGGTACTTTATACCATATATTTCCATGTCCCAAAAGGCCAGAAGTTTTATCACAAATTAAGTGGCCGAAAATGCCCTTTTAAATTTCTGGACAGTAGCCTTTTTGGTACTTTGTAGTTTTTGACTCCGTTGCTAAAATCAGTCCACACGAAAATCTACAACATCTTTTCCAGTGATTCCACTTGGATAAGTTAGAAAACTCATTGATCTAACTCTAGAACTTGAACACACTCAAAGATTCGAAATATAATAGGGGATATGGTCAATTAAATTTCATATTCCATTTTCACCAAAATCTGATTTTCAACCCTTTGTGATTTCTAAGAAACTTTCATGTTTTCACATAATAACCAACATAACTTATCATGACAATGACATAATAATTCAATAAAACAAGTTCAAGAATAAATTTTAAAGATTTATAAGTTAATTTATCCTGAACTCAATAATGTCCAAATTGTCAACATGATACTGCTTTGTGGAAAAAAAATTCAAGAATGCTCGGAAGAATATTTTCACGAAAAGATATTGGATGAAGCGCAAATATCCAGGATATTCCACTAATTTCAAGGAATATAGAAGCCAAAGCTTTAACCAACTGTGTATAATAGAATATATGAAACAACAAATGAATTTTCGCCCGCCATGCGGTAATCCACGTAACCAGATCATTTCCATAATTTAATAAGAAATGAATACAAAGGATCATTCACCATGCATGTGGTAATCCACATAGACAGGTTATTCAAACTGAATAATAAAGAATGGAATAACAGAAGAATTCACCATGCATGGGGTAATCCACACAGACAGGTTATTCCAACAAAATAATAAAGAATGGAATAACAGAAGGATTCACAATGCATGCGACAGATCGCACAGACAGGTTATTCCCAACAAAATAATAAATAATGGAACCAGGTCATACGTAAACGCACAGACAGGATATTCCAACAGAATAATAAAGAACGGAACCAGGTCTGGCGAAATTCACCCCGATAGGATATTCCAACAGAATAATAAAGAATGGAATAACAACATAAATCTCCATGCATGCGATAGACCGCATAGACAGTTTTTTCCAACAGAATAATAAATAATGGAACCAGGTCATGCGTAAACGCATAGACAGGATATTCCAACAAAATGATAAAGAATGGAATAACAGAAGAATTTTACCATGTATGCGGTACTTCGCATATACAGGTTATTCCAATAGAATAATAAGGAATGGAATAATAGAAGTTCTCTTCATGAATACGAAAGAAATAATACCCCTTACCTTATAAAGAAGATTACTCCGACGGGTAGGGCGGGGATATACTTGAAGAAAACTTTCACTACGCTCAAAGCTTCTTAAAACTCTAAAGAAATACGCTCAAGATTATAGAAGGAGAATTCTCTGAACTTCTAGTGCGATTTTCAATTCTAACTAAGCATCCTATTTATAGGAAAAATAAAAATGATACTATGCAATAAAATATAATATATTCTATTTATAATATTTATATATATATTATTTAAAATCTAATAAAACAAATAACTTTATAAAAGTATTCTGTTTTATATAAAAAACTTTTCTGTTTTATTACATTAATAATACTAATAAAACAAAATTTATATATACAATATATATATAAACTTCCGTGACTTCATAAAAAGACACCTCAATATATTTAACAATATTTATCATCATTATTATAATTCACAATATTAATCGACCTGGTCGTTCCTAGGAAAGAGCGGGCTTTTCAATAAGGATTTCTCCCTATTGGCGCACAATTAGGTGACCAAACCTCTCATTGGCAGAACTTTTAGACATCGTTAATATTGCAAATAATAATATTAATAACTTCGTCGTCTCAATTATTGATCTAATAATATACAAAATATCGACAATAATTGAATCAAATACGTGAGATACTATGCAGCAATTACTGTAGCAATAATTGAACAAAACTGAGTGAGTTCTCACGTAAGCATCAATAATCAATACCGTGTGCTACTATGCAACCACACGTATTACTGTACTTTTACTACCCAGTAGTTCAACAGTTTTAACGGTAAAACTTTCGTCGTTATTTTCATAAAATATTTTTGTCGTTTTCTCAATACGACAATAATTCCATTGTGGGGTCCACCAATGATTGTACCATCGTACAGATATTCCCCGACCAATCGAATATTATATAAAAACTTGCATACTTTGCAAAATTTATAAATATTACCCACAACTATAACATTATCTCAAATCCACACCATAATTTTGAAAAAAAATATTTCATGAAAATTAAATCTTTATTTGTAAAATTTGATATTTTACAATTAAGTTGTATTTGACTTTTGTACCATGTATTTGGCGACTCAAGATGGGTTATGTATACCTGTTTTGGGGGCGTCACACCAATGCTCGATATAAAAATCTGTAATTAATCTCTGATAATTTCCTTGTGTATCTCCTTGATCTTGTTGTTCATTGCTCAATATATATCCAATACATGACTTATGGTCGAAATCCCATGTCATATAGAGTCCAAACACATTCCAAACACTAAATTCCATGTTCTAACAGTGTTTCAAACAAGCCAGGACTGTCAGACTTTGGGACCCCAGCCCGGGTATATATATATATGAAATGCACTGCCCGTGAAGTTAGGCTCTTATCTTGCAGACTTGAAGACCCCATACAGGCGAGGTGTAAAACTTATATATGCCTTGCCCAGGCAGTTAGCACACGCATTCGACTTTGCCTAATCTTTATACTTGCAAAAATAATGCTCCACATGACTCCTTTTCTTATCACTTACCACAACAACCATCGTACACACAAAAGAACAATAATCAAGTAAAAATAAACATGAAAACAAGGATTTAACAAATCTTAAGCTTGAATTAGGCATCAATTCATGGATATAAAATCCACTTATCAAAATCTCCCAAACTTAAATCGTGTTAGTCCTTGAGCACAAAACGAAATCCTATGTTTTACAATGCATGCAATGACATGTAATGCATCTAAACTATATGTCTTTGAATCCAATAGTGTCATAGAATCAAATTTATTCCTTCGGCCTCAGAAAAATCAAGCAAACATTTCAACACCTCATATCGAACCCACTTAATAATTTCTTATCAACGCTTAAATCTTAAACCGTCATCACTGATATAGTGCGTGTGTGAGCAACATCTATGCTAACTGATTCTAATTCAAATTCAAATTCAAATTCAAATTCAACACATATTCGATTTCTTATTAGGAATCATACAAAATAACTCAAAAATTTCAAAAATAGACGAGTTCCAACTAAAATCAAACATTTACCAAGATTAGGGGTCCGAATAGGGTATTCATGCTTTATATATATATATATATTCATTGACGGAGGCTCTTTGCCCTTATTTCCCATCTTTCTTCATTTTTTCTTTCCTTTTTTTTCGATAGATGGTTAGTGAGTGCGTTTTTCGCTCCATCTCACACTCGTGTTTATGGGGAGTATTTCTTCTCAACCCATCACAAGACTCAACTAGATAAAAAAATTTAGAAGCTTATATACCCTACCTTTTTCCATCAAACTTAGGTTCTTGCCTAATTCGTCGTCTTCACTGCCTATTCTTGTCATTCTCAGATTTACACTAGCATTATCCTTTTGAAACCATTTATGTATCAATTTAAACTAATCATTCAACATAGATGTTATTACGTGCTACCCTTTTTATACTAGTTTCAAACAAGAGTAAGATCCAATTCATAACAGAAACTACATCAAGGTTCTAATAATCAGTACTGTATTTGTCGACTTAATCATAAGCTCGTCATTGGCCAAAATACAATGAACTACAACACTGCTGGACATATGCAAAATTAACACAATATATAACGAATTTTTTTTTTATATAAGGAAAACATAACATAAGGCAAACATAACATGAATACAAACATAAACAAATTACTAAATAAAAACTAAATATCCACCTAAGCTACTATGCAAATGCAACAATTGATTAACCTAAACTAAAAAGAACTACTATGCAAACCTAGTTTAATAAACTTAAATATGCAAACAGTAAATGTAAACATGAAATTAAATCCCCCAAACATAAAAATTACAATGTCCTCATTGTATAGATATAACAAGAAACATAAGAGGACTTCCCTGTAATCACTAAGCTTGAGGTGGTGGTGTGTTGTGTTCTTCTTCATCGAAGTCACTTGGTGGAAATCGTGGAAGTGGGGCCGATTGCTGATATGGAAATTGAGCATTAGGATTGAAACTTTGGAGCATTGTGTTCAATGATGCAAACGAGAGTTTCATTTCTTCAAATATGTGATCCTGCCTAGCGGCGAGGCACCTCATCTCTCGTCGTGCCTGCTTGTTGTGCTCATCCACTTGGCGCTGAAAATTTAGGAACTGAGGGCTAGATATTGCCTCGGACTGTGGTACCTGCTCTATTCCTTGATCTTCCATCGGTGCATCCTCATCCTTCGAGGTGTCTACAGCGTCAACTTCGTCCTCCGAAGCCGATGGAAAAATAAATCCTAGACCTCTAGTATGGGAATCACCCCCAGCCCACACCGAATATGGTGCGATCATTCTGGAATCACGTAGCTGAAGAGACATCTGAGTGGGTTCATCATCGGACCATCTAACACCCGCTTGGCAACATAACCCACAAATGAGTGATGGGTGTGGCAAGCTGCCCAGAAAATTTCTTCATAAGCATCGGTGAATGGAAAAACAGATTATGGCCCCGACATCGATGATGAAATGTTGCACAATTGCATATAAAAGCAGTGCATTTTCTTTGGTCACGTCTGATGTGTGTGTGGACGAAAACAATTTTGCACATAAGAAGGCATACCATATCTTACCATACCGGCTGAGATCCTTGCTGTGAAAAACTGTGCCTCATTTCCAACCCTTAATCCATGTTGTTCATGGCTTAGTCATTTCTTTGAGAATAGCCTCAAAGTCAGGATCGAAATCACGTAGGTGGGCATATTGGCACTGTCGAGGCACTCGTAACTGATAATAGGTGTTGATGGCATCGGCACTGAACGGGACTAATTGACCCCGCATAAAAGCATTAAAGGGGGCTTTGTCCTCTGCGTTCGCATAAAACTCTTTGACCACGCTGACAACGGCGGCCTCGGGTTCCTCACTGAACTTGTTCCACCTTTTCTGATAAATCTGTTGCATTATTTCACCGTCTACAGGATCCAGTGCCAACCCTCACTCCAGTGTAAGAGCTTTCATCACCATGTAGTCGTATTGGTCTGCGGCTGCGGCACTTACGAATTTGCGTCGGTCGAAGGTTCGTGATGGTGGTGTTGTTATGGAAATCTCTCCCCGGTGCCTCTTTGATGTAGGTTTCGACGCCACTGAATTGAAAATAGTAAGCTTTTTAAATGCAAACACTTTGTGTAACTTTAACGCCTGTAAAAATCGAACATTTTGTAAATACTTTTAATAATGAATAAAATAATATTATTTATTATTATTATGTGTTAGTAACATGAATGTCGTTTTATAACCTAGAAACGTCGGAAAGACGTAGTATTTTAACTACGTGGGAGAATTAAAGTGTTTGAATTTCTAAAACTTCAATAAAAGTTTTTTGAGAAATTTTTTGAAAAACACTATTCATCGATTTTTGCTCTGGAATTATTTTTGAACTTCCGAGAAATACGTAACTTTATAATATCAATGTGAGATGGATTATGTAAAAATAATAATCTAAGTATGGAAAACATAATATTTCACATGCGGACTTAATTTGAGAACGTTAGGAATATTAAACGTTAAGAAGAAAGTGTAAGGATGGTATGATACGTATGTATTGTACAAGGTATTGAATACGAGGTATTGTACGAATATGTATGAATAATGAGATAACGTATATTACGAATTAATATACGAACTAGAATACGAGAATTATACGTATAGTTTATGATATAAGGCTTTTTAGCCAATTAAGTGAGACTTGTAGGATTGTTAATAAATTGGTAGAGTCCAATAAGAATTGAATGTGCAAGCCCAAGTAATTAGTAAGCTAAAGCCCATAGTAACTTAATGTAAGCTCAAAGGTTTGAGATAAGCTAAGTGGATTAAAGCCCAAATTATGATCCATTGGATAATTAGGATCCATGGTACAACCCATGGATAGACTTGATGGGCAAGAACTTTATGTGGTGATCAAGAAAGTAATGTGGCTAGCAAGTTTACTTAGGGTTTAAGATATGAATAGTAAAGAGGTTAGTAAGGAGGTGGGATGTGTTATTGACCCTAATGCCCTCACCTTGTCAAGCCTATAAATAGAGGAAGTTTGCTAGACATTTGTTCATTATTCAAAACATTAACAACTTCCAAATATAAAGCAACTTATTGGTTAGAGAGAATAAGCACTTTTAAGTCAATTCTTTCTTTGTTAGATTTTCCAAGAAGAAGAACTAGTTCATCAAAGTTATTGATCTTGTGTCCAATATTCTTCCATCTCTATCATTGTAGGATGATAAGAGAAGTGTAATGAAATAAGCATGTATGCTAAGAACATGTAAGAATTGATTAATGAATGGACTTAAGCTCGAATAAGTTATGAATAAGTAACTTGAACCTAAATAAGTTATTAACTTGTGATAAACTTGTCATATGGTTGTCACATGAAGTTAGTATGTTGGATATGATATGAGAACATTGAGTAAAGGACTTAAATCAATAATAAGTCATAAGTAAATAAAATCATGAAAGTTATAAGTTGATAAGTCATTAACTTATGAGAATAAGTCAAAATTTACCTTGATAATAAGTTGGTGTAATAAGTAACTTGAAATGTTTATATGATGGTTAAAATCCATTTAGAACAATAATCAAATTGTTAGTAACGAAGCTATACCAGAATTCACACAATTGGACGTTAAGCGTCGAATTCGTGAAATTCTCGGAATGGAAGTCATATTTTGTGTTTGAGCTCGGAAACGTTGGGTTTCGATGGAGATAAGTCATATTTGGCATTATAGAGTTACGGACTCGAAAATGACCGGATTTTAACTTAAAATGAAGAAATGAGCGTTGAACATTCATGAACCTTTATCGTTTTCGTTAAAAATGAACTAATAGGTGAAATTTTAGCAAATGAAGCCGAATAGATAAAATTCTTGCATAAACGAATATAGTATGGAATTTGTGAACCGTAGGCTTTTGAATGAGCCAATTCGGACTTATAACAAAGAAGTTATGCGTCCGGGAGTTTCGTAAAATTTAAAAGTCTGTCAAAATTTTCAGTGCACAGAGTCAGCCAATAACGCCACAACCCAAGGTATATTAATTGGTGCCAGCAAATGCCATATATAAAAGTGCAAGAACATATCGCAAGAGTCACGCAAGCAGCCTGACCGAGAGAGTAAAGTGTGGCGTCATAGCCCAAGGCCGCGCTCACATCGCTAACTCACTACTCATGAAGGCGAGATGAAGGGCAAATGATCAAGGCCCAAGCAGCGCCAGTCCTAGATTTTAGACAGTGATGAAGGTTTACGAGTATAACATGAACAATAACTCATTAGTAAAGAACTAAAGAACTTAATAAAGCATTATAAGGTACTGTTAAACCTTAATAATGTTGCCTAAAGGTTAAAGATAGCAATCGAATATGAATGTAATGTGAAGATAAGAACAACGTAACGAAAAGCCGGAACCAATGAGAACAAATCTAAGATATAATTAGATTGAGAAGAAGGGTAAGATACATTAGGAACTATGTATGCTCATTCATTACCTAATGTGTTATGTGATATTATCATTACTGTAGAGACTCAAAGACTTAAACAAAGAACGTGTTATTAACTGTAGCAGATGCTGAAGGCAAGTATTCTAACCCTTGTTCCAATTCAGTCTGGACAAGCTTTGAAATTCATGTATTCTTTTGCATGAAGTCTTGTATGATGAAGTCAAAGCCAAATCCTTCGGCTAGACTTAAGATGTTTGGATTTCTGATAATCTATCAAAGTATGGTCAATGTTTTACCAAGCTATATTGGTGTCGTTTTCAAATGAAGACTAAGTATGCTAAAATGTTTTTGTCGTTTAACGACAGGCACGTGAGGTTGCCACAACTTAAACGTATACACGTTTAATGAATGTAGTGTTGATCAACATAGAGTACTATAGTCGATCACCTGGGACGTGCTCGTAAGAAATGCTCGCTTACTTTTGGACTTAGTGTCGAGATGTCCTTTTCAAAGAACTTATGATATGCTCAAGGTCTTGGACCGTAATTGATGTTTTACTTAATATTGTTGTTGTAAAACGTTTTGAAGGAAAAGAAGTGCTATTTTGAATTACCGATAGTACTTCGTAACTATTGTTCAGTTATTGAAGATATATGATTCCTATGTTTCAAGCATGTTGTTTATTAGAAATGTTGTACTTGCTGAGCTAGTTATGTTCACTCTTACTTAAACCATATGAACACAGCTAAAATCGAACGGACCGAAGGCTCCGGCAAGGGTAAGGGCAAGGCAAAGACGAACCTGTAGAATATTTATGTAATAGTATAGGATGAAAGATTGTAATATATTTGATATTATGACAAGAACAAGTGAAAGGGTTATAAAGAACCAGGGGTATGTAAATATTATTTTAATATAAAGAAGACATATTCGTTGTTTTGAGGCATTTCAATGGAATGTATCTATGAATGGTAGTACTGTGTAGCACCATCTGTCGGGTTGGAAGAGACCCAGATTTGGGGGTGTCACAGGTTGGTATCAGAGCTTTAGGTTATAAAACTTAAGGGGGGAAATAAAACCTTAAGTCATAACCTTTAGAGAAGTCAAAGAAGTAAAAGAAGAAAATAACCTTATAAAAATGCATTATGAGTATATTATGTGTTTTTATTATTCTACTGACATGTGCTAATCAACTTAATTATTTTGTGTAGATGTCAGGTGTAAATGAAATGTAGTTAGATGTTCAAACAATTATTGAAGAATCATTATCCAAGTAGAGGTTATACCGAACCCCATAGCGACAGAGCCTGAAGTAGTTGTGATTGAGTCTGGAGACTCAGAGGATCCTGATCTTATGTCAGTATTCGATGGTATGATAGAGGAAGAGGTGGAGGTGGTGTCCTTCAACCCGGTAGCTATATCAGCAGAGATGGCTCCTGGGAGTTGATGATGTCATTGATCATGTCAGTATTGGATAGAAATATCCATTACTGTCAGGAGGTTAAGAAGCTAAAGGCCGAGCTCCAAGCAATCATAGAGGATAAGACAGACGTGGAGTCCATGTGGGAGCAGGAACATGACAAAAGGGTTTTGGCTAAGGACAAGGTCCATGAGCTGAAACATGAGGTCTTTTAGCTCAAGGAGGAGCTAAAGACCAAACATCAGAAGATAGGGAGAATGTCTTATATCCATAGGAGTTCTCACATAGATTTCCAGCAGCAGGTAGCTGGTTATCCTGTAGAGGAGGGGCAGATGTGTCATACTATCAACCGTGATATTATTGCAGGTCTTGCCAAGGCAGATTTTAATAATGCCTTGAGGCAGATGTGATCTATTAGTGGATAAAGTAGTTTAGATATATAAATATATTTGTATCTAGTAATGACGTAAAACCCTCTTTTGTATAGAAAATGGTAGTCTTTTGTAAATCCCAATTTTTAGAAAGCAATAGCAGGATAGTAATGTAATCAGCTTAGGCTGTATAATGAAATGATGTAGTATTATACTATAAGGAATGAATGAATATAAGCCTTTTTATGGAACAATTGAGCAATGGATGTTGAAGTTATTGTTTAATCTTGAATAATAACTAACTAATAAGAAGGAAATAATAACGCGATGTGTTGTTTATCAGACAAGAAAATGCCGCCAAGAAGAGTGCAACAAAACCAAGGTGCTAATGCGAATCAACAAGAGTGAGGTCCAGTAAATCCCATGTAGGAATTTGTTAATTTAATAACAGCCGCATTTAATAGAACTGGGGCTAATATCCCCAGAACCGGGAGTAAAGACGAGCTACGACCTTTAAGGATTTCAAGAGTGTTGGTCAGCCAGAGTTCAAAGGAACTACGGACCCTATTGAGGCCCAAACGTGGGTGAAGGAAATCGAGAAGGAATTTGTGATAGCAAATGTCGACGAGGCCCAGAAGGTTGGCTTTGCAACCTATATGATGAAGGGAGAGGCCAACTTTTGGTGGGAGGCCAATCAGGCCAGAGCGAAAATAGGGAACGTAACGTGGGTGAGGTTCAAGGAGATATTCTTCGAGAACTACTTTCCCACAAGCATGCAGGGGAGGATGGAGATGAGGTTTCTTGATTTGAAACAAGGGGACATGATCGTGCCCCAATACGCCGCCAAGTTTAATGAACTGGCAAGGTTCGCTCCACACCAAGTGGACACCGAGGTAAGGAAGGCGCGACGGTTTGAGTAGGGCTTGAAACCCTAGCTCTATAATCATGTGTTTGTGTTCCAGAGCACTACTTTTGGAACCCTTTTAAAGAAGGCAATAATCGCCGAAGGTGGTAGTGAGGCATTGAGCCAGTACCACAAGGAAAAGAAGAATAAGGGGAAGATTGATGGGGGAGTCAAGATAGAAGGAGCTAGTGGCAGTGGTGAGAAGAGGAAGGTATTTAGCTCTGGGAATACCGGAGTAAATCTAGGAGACCTGAAGAGGAGAATGGAGGCCTGCAAGACCTGTGGGAAGACTCACTTAGGAGTCTGCCTCAAGGGGAAGGCCGTGTGTGCTATAATTATGATGGAGGGGCACATTGCGCCTAACTCGCCCCATTCAAGAAAAATCATGGGTGCTTTGTGTGTGGGTCAACCACCACATGGCAAAGAGTCGTCCAGAAGAAGGAATGAATAGGAACCGGGGCACTAATAAGCGGAAGTTAGCTATTATTAGTCCAACGCAAATGGCAGTCGATGGGCCATACCTTTAATATGATACCAAGATGCAGTTGCATCGGGGACGTTGTCACAGTATATTATTCCGATCAATGACATAAATGCTTACGTGTCTGCTTTGATTCGGGTGCTACTTGTTCGCTCATAGCTTGTGATTTTGCTAAACGATTAGAATTACTTCCTAAAAGTTGCCTATACCTTTAAATATTAAGGTAGCAAAACGAAGAGATAATTCTCGCCAAGATATTCATAGGAGTTATTGCGTAGACATACGAGGTTGTAAATTATCGGTAGATTTGATACCGATAAGTTAGGAGAATTCAACCTAATTCTCGGAATGGATTGGTTGTTAAACCATGGGGCAATTATAGATTGTCAGAAGAAATGTGTGAATATTAGAACGTTAAGACAACCTCAAGTAGTATTTTATGGGAATAGATCACCGGGACGTTCGGGTTGTCTAACCATGACACAAACTAGGAAATTATTGAGGAAAGGGTGTGTAGGTTATCTGTGTTATGTTGTTGATACTCAGAGAGTGGTAGCAACCATGGAACAAATACCTATAGTGAGTGAATTCACCGGATGTATTTCCAGAGTGAACTCCGGTATTCCACCGGATAGAGAGACCGAATTCATAATAGACATTATGCCAGAGCGACACCAGCTTTCTAGGGCACCGTATCGTATGGCGCCAAAGGGAGATGAAGGAGTTGATGGTGCGCTTACAAGAACTGCTGGATGTGAAGTACATTCAACCGAGTGTTTTGTCCGTGGGGAGCACCGCAGATTGTTTGTCAAGAAGAAGGACGGATCGTTAAGACTTTGTATCGACTATGAGAGAGTTGAACAAGTTAACTATAAAGAATAAATACCCATTGCCCAGATCGATGATCTCTTTGATCAATTGAAAGGGCTAAGTATTTTTCAAAAATAGATTTAAGAACTGGGTATCATCAGTTGAAGGTTAGGAAGGAGGATGTACCAAAGACAGCGTTCAGGACTCGTTATGGTCATTACGAGTTTTTGGTGATGTCGTTTGGATTGACTAATGCACTAGCTGCATTTATGGATATGATGAACGGAGTGTTCAAGCAATATTTGGAGAAGTTCATTATGGTGTTTATCGATGATATTCTAGTCTATTATAAGACATCAGAAGATCATGCTGAACACCTAAGATTAGTGTTGGAGACACTAAGGAAGGAGAAGTTGTATGCAAAATTCACGAAGTGTGAATTTTGGTTAGAAAAGGTGCAATTTTTAGGTTATGTCATTGATCAAGAAGGGATTTCAGTAGATCCAGCGACGGTGGAAGCAGTGATGAATTGGGAATAACCGAAAACGCCGACTGAGGTGCAGAGTTTCCTAGGGTTAGCAGGTTACTATCAGAGATTCATCCAGGATTTTTCAAAAATAGCTACTCCGTTGACTAATTTAACAAGGAAGACGATGAAATATGCGTGGACGGATAAATGTGAGGACGGTTTTTAAGAGCTAAAGAGGAGATTGAGTGAAGCTTCTGTTTTGTCATTACCCCATGACACAGAAAATTTCGTAGTTTATAGCGATGCTTCGCATAGAGGACTTGGTTGCGTGCTCATGCAGAATGGCAAGGTCATTGCGTATACATCTAGGTAGTTGAAGGATTATGAGAAAGTTTACCCTACTCATGATCTGGAACTAGCCGTGGTAGTTTTTGCTTTAAAGATATGGCGACATTATCTTTATGGGGAAAAAATGTGAGATATACACAAACCATAAGAGTCTAAAATATATCTTCACATAGAAGGAGTTGAATATGAGGCAGAGGATATGGCTGGAGTTGATAAAGGATTACGACTATGAAATCTCGTGATCACCCTCGAAAAAGCCAATGTAGTTCTTGACGCCTTTAAGAGGAAGGGTCGAGAAAAGTTGTCTATGTTAACTACCAAACCGAAGTTAATAACAGAGATGGCTAGGATGGAGATAGAATTGAATTTGCCAAGTGAAGCGGGGCAGATACTTTTTACGACAGAGATGCAATCTACTATCGTAGAGAGAATCAAGGAGGTGCAGCTCAAAACTGATGAGTGTGACCGAGTAAAGGAGCGGTTAGCCAATGGAAAAGAGACTAAGTACAGTCTTGATAATGAGGGGTTATTGAGATTTGAAAGAAAAATTTGGTTTCCGAATGAGACGGAATTAAAGGAGCAAGTTTTACAAGAGGCTCATAGTTCGAGGTTTTTGATTCATCTTGGTAGCACTAAGATGTATCAAGATCTTCGACAGAGTTTCTGGTGGCCGAACATGAACAGAGAGATCACCGAGTATGTAAGTAGGTGCTTGACTTGTCAAAGAGTTAAGGCCGAACATCAACGACCAAGTGGCTTGCTACAGTCATTAGAAAATTTTGGAGTGGAAGTGGGAGAATATCACGATGGATTTTGTGGTAGGACGTCCGACTACTCAAAAGGGGTATGATACGATTTGGGTAATAGTGGACCAGTTGACAAAGTTGGCTCACTTTTTGCCAATTAGGGTCAAATATAACTTAGACCAATTAGCTAGACTTTATATTAAGGAAATAATTTCTAGACATGGAGCACCAGTATCGATTATGTCAGATCGTGACCCACGATTCACATCAAACTTTTGGAGGAGTTTACAAGAGCAGTTGGGAATGCAGTTGAAGCTGAGTACGGCATATCATCCACAGACCGATGGACAGAGTGAAAAAATAATTCAGACGTTAGAAGATATGTTAAGATCTTGCATCATGGATTTCAAGGGTAGTTGGGATGATCATCTACCATTAGTATAATTTGTGTATAACAATAGTTATCATGCAAGCATAGGAATACCGCCTTACGAAGCCTTGTATGGAAGGAAATACAGAACATCATTGTATTAGGATGAAGTGGGAGAACGCCGAATGCTAGGACTTGAGTTGGTGCAGCAAATAGCGGACATTGTTAAACTTATAAAGATGCGTTTGGTAGCACCTTAAGACAGGCAGAAGAAGTTTACTGATTTGCATCGAGAGAATAGAGAATTCGAAGTAGGCCCTTACGTCTTTCTGAAGGTATCTCCCTGGAAAGGAAAGATACGCTTTGGAAAGAAGGGGAAGTTATGCCCGAGGTTTATAGGGCCTTTCGAAGTGTTAAAACGGGTAGGTGAGGTAGCTTACATGGTAGCATTACCTCCAAACTTAGAACGAATACATAATGTAGTTCACGTATCGGTAGTACATCCTTATAAGCTGGATTATAAGCACGTGATAGAATATGAGCCTATTCATATTGAGAAGGACTTAACGTATGAAGAGTTGCCAATTCAAATCATCGATGAAAAGGAACAAGTTCTGCGTAATAAAGTTATACCTTCGGTAAAGGTGTTATGGAAGAACCACGATGCAGAAGAAGCAACGTGGAGAAGAAAAGATGAAAAAGAATTACCCTCAATTATTTGTGTAATTTTTTTTATAGCGAGATTAATCTGGGGACAGAATCCTTATAAGGGGGAGAGAGTGTAACGCCCCAGAAAATCGAACATTTTGTAAATACTTTTAATAATGAATAAAATAATATTATTTATTATTATTCTGTGTGTTAGTAAGATGAATGTCGTTTTATAACCTAGAAACGTCGGAAAGTCGTAGTATTTTAATTACGTGGGAGAATTAAAGTGTTTGAATTTCTAAAATGAAAATAAAAGTTTTCCGAGAAATTTTCCAAAAAACACTATTCATCGATTTCTGCTCGGGAACTATTTTTGAACTTCCGAGAAATACGTAACTTTATAATATCAATGTGAGATGGATTATGTAATAATAATCTAAGTATGTAAAACATAATATTTCGCATGCGAACTAAATTTGAGAACTTTAGGAATATTAAACGTTAAGAAGAAAGTGTAAGGATGGTATGATACGTATGTATTGTATAAGGTATTGAATACGAGGTATTGTACGAATATGTATGAATAATGAGATAACGTATATTACGAATTAATATACGAACTAGAATACGAGAATTATACGTATAGTTTATGATATAAGGCTTTTTAGCCAATTAAGTGAGACTTGTAGGATTTTTAATAAATTGGTAGAGTCCAATAAGAATTGAATATGCAAGCCCAAGTAATTAGTAAGCTAAAGCCCTTAGTAACTTAATGTAAGCTCAAAGGATTGAGATAAGCTAAGTGGATTAAAGCCAAAATTATGATATAATGGATAATTAGGATCCATGGTGCAACCCATGGATAGACTTAATGGGCAAGAACTTTATGTGGTGATCAAGAAATTAATGTGGCTAGTAAGTTTACTTAGGGTTTAAGATATGAATAGTAAGGAGGTTAGTAAGGAGGTGGGATGTGTTATTGACCCTAATGCCCTCACCTTATCAAGCCTATAAATAGAGGAAGTTTGCTAGACATTTGTTCATTATTCAAAACACTAACAACTTCCAAATATAAAGCAACTTATCGTTGTAGAGAATAAGCACTTTTAAGTCAAAGCTTCCTTTTTAGATTTTCCAAGAAGAAGAACTAGTTCATCAAAGGTAATGATCTTGTGTCCAATATTCTTCCATCTCTATCATTGTAGGATGATAAGAGAAGTGTAATGAAATAAGCATGTATGCTAAGAACATGTAAGAATTGATTAATGAATTAACTTAAGTCAATAAGTCGCGAATAAGTAACTTGAACCTAAATAAGTAATTAACTTGTGATAAACTTGTCATATGGTTGTCACATGAAGTTAGTATGATGGATATGATGAGAACATTGAGTAAAGGACTTAAATCAGTAATAAGTCATAAGTAAATGAAATCATGAAAGTTATAAGTTGATAAGTCATTAACTTATAAGAATAAGTCAAAACTTACCTTGATAATAAGTTGGTGTAATAAGTAACTTGAAATGTTTATATGATAGTTAAAATCCATTTAGAACAATAATCAAATCGTTGCTAACGAAGCTATACCGGAATTCACACAATTGGACGCTAAGCGTCGAATTCGTGAAAATCTCGGAATGGAAGTCATATTTTATGTTTGAGCTCAGAAATGTTTGTTTTCGATGGAGACAAGTCATATTTGGCATTATAGAGTTGAGAACTCGAAAATGACCTAATTTTGACTTAGAACGAAGAAACGAGCGTTGAACGTTCACGATCGTTTATCGTTTTCGTTAAAAAATGAACTAATAGGTGAAATTTTAGAAAACAAAGTCGAATAGATAAAATTCTTGCATTAACGAATAGAGTATAGAATTTAAAAACCGTAGGCTTTTGAATGAGCCAATTCAGACTTATAACAAAGAAGTTATGCGTCCGGTAGTTTCGTAAAATTTAAAGTCTGTCAAAATTTTCTGGTGCATAGAGTTGGCGCCGCGGCGCCAACCCAAGGTATATGTTAAATTCTTGTGATCATGTTCATTTTTACTTGTTTTTATGTTATTTCATGTGTAGAATGGTGGTTGTAGCATTCGACATACATTTGGAACTATTCAGTATGATTTGAAGTCAATTGGAGCATAATTGGAAGAAAGTTAGAATTTCAGCAAAGTCATCTGGCAGAAGACATGCCCGCCGGGGCGGGGGGTCTTAATTTCCAATTAACAGAAAGGTAGCCCGCTGGGCGGGGGTATTTTGCCTTTACACCCTCGCTGGGGCGGGGAGTCTTCAGTTGGTCTAGATAGAAAGGGTACCCGTCGGGGCGGGCGTTTATAGCACATACAACCCCGCCGAGGCGCGGGGTGTCGATTCTGAAGTGTCATGTTATGATAGAAATTCTTCTTGGGCATGGTTTCTAGCAATTGCATGACAATAGAACTCTAATTAAAGGGAATTTTGGCTGGAGCTTGTATGCTAGACGTCTATTACTCTATCAATAACAACTTCAACATTACAATAGGGGATATAACGAAGATCAATCTCAGTTTTTTGATAGCAAGCTTTGGATGAGTATTTCGAGAAGATTTTTGAGACGATTGCGATTCTAGGCTACGTGAAGGGTGTTTTTCAATATTCTTCGTCTTAGGCTATTATTTGTAATCAAAAGAATGTTTTCTATGATTTATTCAGTGTTTATTTCGTTAGTATGAACTAATTCACTTTTTAGGCTTATGATGGATCTCTAAGTGAAACGATGATTTGGTAAACTTTGATTTCCATTTCGATAATCTATTTTCAGTTTATCTATATTGATTTGAGCCTGAATCTATGAATTACCTGATCAACAATTCTTTGTGGATTTGTATGGAATCGAGAGAGGATATTCAAATCTAGACCTAATTAATATATCATGTGTTCATGAATTTTGTGAATAACAGAATCTTGATGAATGTTAAGGTAGAGATATGCTTGACATCACATGTAATCGGATAGAGGACTTAATCTTAAACCTTCTTTAATTGTAATTCACATAGAGATATAGTGAGTTAGTTAATTAAGGTGTTTAACTTGTTTCTATATTTATTGTGGATTTAAGTTAATACGGTATTAGTGCATCGAGAGGTGGTTAATACTACATTCGTGTTCTTGATTAATAAACTGGGATAGTAAATTGAAGTGGAATAAAGGTGTTAAAATCAGAGTGAAGCTTGGGGTGAAATCATAAGTCTAATTCTCCATTGATTGTTTGAAATTCTAGATTTTGATATTTGTGATTATTTTGTGATAGTTTAATTATTCTTTAATTTAGATTCTTTAATTTTAATTATTTTATTGAATAGTTTAATAAAATTAGGGTTAATAGAAAATTGGTAATTGTAAGTTAAGATTATTGCTAGTTAGTCTTTGTGGGAATGATACTCTACTTATCACTCTATTACTTGTTAACCACGTATACTTGTGTGTTGTGCGTATATAGATTTTACCCAACAAGTTTTTGGTGCCGTTTTCGGGGATTATTTAGTATAAATCTTAATAGTTCTACAATATCAGTTTAATTAATCCAGTTTTACTTAGACATTTTTATTTTTGTTTTGTGCTTCTTATTTCAGGTGTTGGAAGCAGTTTATGCAAACTCGGTCCAAAAATCCAGACTTGCTGCCTTTTGAGGATGACATAGAGAAAAGGTTTCAGAGGTTGAGTAAGTGGATCAAGGAAATGAGGCAAGAATTTGAAACATCTAAAAAGGAAGAGGAAATGGCAGCCGAAGATCAGAAAGCGTTAAGGGACTTCGCCACACCCAAAGTGACTGAACTGCAGTCAAGCATCACCAGGCCTGCAATAGCTGCTAACACATTTAAAATCAAGCCTGGGATGATTCAAATGATTCAGAATTCAATTCTGTTTGCTGGATTGGCAAATGACGATCCGAACGAACATCTAGTCAATTTTCTGGAGATTTGTGACACCTTTAGGTACAATGGGGTGTCAGATGATGCGGTGAGACTTCGCTTGTTCCCATTCACTCTACGGGACAAGGCGAAGAGTTGGTTGCATTTTTTACCGCCTGGATCAATTACTACATGGGAGGATTTAGCTAAGAAATTACTAGCCAAATTCTTTCCACCGACGAAAACTACAAAGATGAGGAACGAGATAACGATGTTTGAGCAACAACATGGGGAGTCGCTATATGAGCCATGGGAGAGATATAAAGAATTGCTCAGAAAATGCCCACATCATGGATTACCAAAGTGGCTGCAAATGAACACATTTTACAACGGACTACATGGGAATCTCAGAACTAGTATTGATGCAGTGTCGGGCGGAGCATTCATGGCCAAGAGTTACGAGGAAGCATATAATTTGATTGAAATCATGGCGGCAAACAACTACCAATGGCCCACAGCAAGAATGACACAAGCAAAGGCAGCTGGGGTGTTAGAAGTAGATGGTGTGACAGCCATACAAGCACAGATTTCTGCACTTTCAAAGAAGTTGGATGCCATGACAGGGGCTCAAGTACAGCAGGTTGCGGTGGTATGTGAATTGTGTGCGGGTGACCATCCTACAGATCAATACACAATCAATCCAGCATCCGTCCAGTTTATAGGTAGCTACAATAGGAATCATCCAAATTTTTCATGGAGCAATAACCAGCAGCAACAAGCTCCAAGATCATCATATCCACCACGATTTCAGAACCATCAACAACTAGCACAACATCAAGAAAGGAAATTAGATCTAGAGGAGTTGGTAACAAAATACATAACTAGCAATGAGGTGGCGATGAAAAATCAAGCAATGGCTATGAAATCACAAGAGATGGCGATCAAGAATCTAGAGAATCAGATAGGACAAATTGTGTTGGCATTGAATAATAGACCACAAGGGACGTTACCAAGTGACACCGAGAGAAATCTTAGGGGTAATCACGAGCAGTGTCAAGCTATTATGTTGAGAAGTGGAAAACAACTTGAGGGTTAAGAGACAGAAATTTCGGTTACAAAGGAGGTTGAAACAGAGAAAGAAAATACAGTGGGTGAGGTAAAGCAGGGGGATGAAAAACAAATGGAAAGAAACAAACCAGTTGTCTATCCTCCCCCACCATTCCAGCAAAGAGTTCATAAACAAAAATTAGACAAGCAATTTGCAAAATTTCTGGAAGTTTTCAAGAAACTTCAAATCAACATACCATTTGCAGAAGCCCTAGAACAAATGCCGAGCTACTCAAAATTTATGAAAGGGATTCTGTTAAGGAAGTTGAAATGGGAATATTTTGAGATAGTTACACTAACCGAGGAGTGTAGTGCGGTATTACAGCAGAAATTACCACAAAAACTCAAGGACCCGAGGAGCTTCACTATTCCATGGATGATCGGGAATATGCATTTCAGCAAGTGTTTATGTTATTTGGGGGAGAGTGTAAACCTTATGCCATTGTCAGTATACATTAAATTGGGTTTGCCCGCACCAAGGCCTACAAATATCTCATTATAGTTGGCGGATAGGTCAGTCACATATCCGAGAGGCATAGTAGAGGACATCTTAGTGAAAGTAGATAAGTTTATATTTCTCGCGAACTTTATCATTTTGGACTTTGAGGAGGACAAGAACATCCCAATCATCCTAGGGAGACCATTTTTGGCCACGGGTAGGACACTCATAGATGTATAAAAAGGAGAACTGACTATGAGGGTCCAAGATCAAGAAATAAAATTTAATGTGTTCAAGGCCATGAAATTCCCCATGGATGAGGAAGAATGTTTTCAAATGGATTTAATTGAGCAAATCAATAGTGAATATATGAGCAAGAGTTTCGTCAATGATTCGTTAGAAACAACTTTATTGGGAGATGAAGAGGTCGACGACCCGGAATTGGTGGACTACTTATAGATGCTAGATTCGTTGCCACGAGTGAGCCGATTTAGAGCACCATTTGAACCCTTGCACATGGAGGAAACAGCCATAGAAAAATGAAACCTGTCATTGGAGGAACCACCAACTTTGGATCTTAAGCCACTCCGTAAATACCTCAGGTATGCGTATTTAGGCAATTCAAATTCTTTACGTGTTATTATTTCAGCTGCACTTAACGAAATGCAGGAAGAAAAGTTGCTGAGGGTGCTTTGGGAATACAAATCAGCTATTGGGTGGACAATTACAGACATAAAGGGAATCAGCCCTTCATTTGGCATGCATAAGATCTTAATGGAAGATGAGGCAAAACCAATGGTGGAGCAACAACGATGACTTAACCCGATTATGAAGGAAGTTGTGAAGAAGGAAATTTTGAAGTGGTTAAATGCCGGCATCATCTACCCGATTTTTGACAGCAAATGGGTTAGTCCAGTGCAGTGCGGGCCGAAAAAAGGAGGAATGACAGTGGTGCAGAATGAGGCCAATGAATTAATACCGACTAGAACAGTGACATGTTGGAGGGTTTGCATGGATTATAGAAAATTAAACAAGGCAACCCGAAAAGACCATTTCTCGCTGCCATTTATTGATCAAATGTTGGATAGATTGGCGGGACATACGTATTACTGTTTGTTGGATGGGTACTCGGGCTACAACCAAATAGTCATTGCTCCAGAGGATTAAGAGAAGACCACATTCATGTGCCCTTACGGCACATTTGCTTTCAGGAGGATGTCATTTGGGCTATGCAATGCACCTATAACTTTCCAACGATGTATGATGGCCATTTTTTCAGATATGGTGGAGAAAAATGTTGAGGTCTTCATGGATGACTTTTCAGTCTATGGGGACAGCTTCGATATTTGCTTAAAGAATCTGGTCATGGTGTTGCAAATATGTAAGGACACGAATCTCGTACTAAATTGGAAAAATACCACTTCATGGTTGAAGAGGGCATAATTTTGGGCCATAAGGTATAAGCTCAAGGATTGAGGTTGACAAAGCAAAGCTAGAAACTATTGTAAAACTGCCTCCACCGAGCTCAGTTAAGGGTATTAGGAGTTTCTTGGGACATACTGGGTTCTACAGGAGGTTTATAAAAGACTTCTATAAAATTGCAAAACCTCTATGCAGTCTTCTAGAGAAGGATGCAACTTTCAGCTTTGATGAAGAATGCAAGACAGCTTTTGACTTATTAAAGAGAAAATTGACTACAGCCGCTGTTATAGTTGCACCAAATTGGAGCATGCCATTCGAGCTTATGTGTGATGCAAGTGACTACGTGGTTGGGGCTATTTTGGGCCAACGTCGAGAGAAGGTGTTTCATGCCATATACTATGCAAGAAAAACACTTACAGAAACTCAAATGAATTACACAACCACAGACAAGGTGTTCTCTCACACATGTTTTAATCCCTTCTTTATAAATTTCTTAAATTATTTCTTATTGTTCAAACTGTACTTGAGCTTAATCTTTCATTATCTTCACCTTCCTTCTCTAAGGTTATAGCATACGGTACTCCTACCTAAGGTTTATAACCTACGACTCTAATACCAACTATAATGACCCCAAAATTCATACAATTTAATTATTAACTTCATTCGTTAATAACACATCTACCTTCTGATTTTACATCATTATTCGATGATAAACTTTATATAATGCGGAATAATTTAAACTTTTATGTCTTCTTACTTTAATTCCCTGAATCAAAACATTTATCATCTACATGTCTTTGAATCAATCTTATTTTTATGATTCACTTTACCACTATTATTATATAAAACTTTACATTTCAATCTGATAACCTTTACATATCAGATAACTCTAATATTAGCTTTACAACTCAACATAAAACTATACATCATAAAACATTTAGCACATCTCATGAATCTTAATCATGCTATTAAGAAATAACAACTTTAGCTAAAATATTAATCTTCGTGAATTATTTCTGATCCACGTCATTCAAGTAGCACATAACGTACCTTCAATCCTTAACCTGCAAAAATGGTTATTTGCAAGGTTGAGCTTGATAGCCCAACAAAATCTAACAGTTTTCATGCATCACATAGCACATAATAACATGCTCAACATATATCTCATAAACATTAGACTAACATAACATACATGCTATAGTTCGTATAACAAGTATAAAGATTGAGTTTCTTTACTCAACCAGCATGTTTTACTCAATCAACGTAGTCATAAGTTGACTTTAACATTTCATACATTCAACATATATATAACACATCATGCTATTTGCAATAAAGATTTAAAACAATCAAATTCACATAGAAAGTGCAGAACACCATTATGTTGGGATGAAGTCGGAGAACGACGACTTTTGGGACCAGAATTAGTCCAGCAAATGGTCGACGTGGTAACAACAATAAGGGGTAGATTGGTAGCAGCTCAAGATCACCAAAAGAAGTATGCCGATTTGCATCGCCAGAACCGAGACTTTGAAGTCGGTAGTTTTGTGTTTTTGAAGGTATCTCCTTGGAAGGGAAAGATCAGATTCGTAAAGAAAGGAAAATTGAGTCCGAGGTTCATAGGACCATTCGAGATATTGAAGCAAGTGGGCGAAGTGGCATACAAGGTTGCTTTGCCACCCGAACTGGAACACATCCACAACGTGTTTCTCATTTCCGTACTACGTCCGTACAAGTCTGACTATAGACACGTGATTTCCTATGAACCCATTCAAGTAGAGAAGAATCTGGCATATGAAGAAATTCCTGTTCAGATAATAGATAAGAAAAACAAACGCTAAGAAACAAAGTTATATCTTCTGTAAAGGTTGTTTGGCGAAACCACGATGTCGAGGAAGCCACATGGGAATTAGAAGATAGGATGAGGAGAGACTATCCCCATCTTTTTGTGTAACCTTGTATCAATTCCGAGGATGGAATTTTTATAAGGGGGGGAGGATGTAATAACCGCAAATTTTATGATCTAATATTAATATTTATATAATTAGAGCCTATGATTATTTATTTTATAAATGCTTGCATGGCATGAGGTGAGTAATTTTATTGAATTAATTGAACTTTTAATAATTGATAAGATGAGGAGAATTATGATAAGTTTATGAAATGTCCTGTGTGACACAATGATGGAATTTAGTAAGGAATAAATTAAAGAAGGAATGCATTGCTATGTAAAAGATGACAATATGAGAGGTAGTACATAATTAATTTATTTAATTATACCAGAGTAATAATAAATCATTGAATTGGTTTGAAAGCTTATTTGGATGGACTAAATCTTTTTATTATTATTCAAGTGAGTAACTTAAATTATGTGAAATAACCCAACTTATTAATAATTATTAAGGTGGTGTATAATTTAGTGTTATTTGGGTAAATTAAATTAATTAGTCTAACGCCATAATAATAATTAAGTATTTACATGATTATAGTCCAAATAATAGAACCTAGCCATGGAAGATTTTCCACCCAAGAATTTAAGCAATGACCGTGACATTTTATTTACCCATGTTATTTTTGGTAGCCATGAATTTTTGTCTACCCATTTAGTTAATTTCTAAGACCCTCATGTTATTTTTCTACCCAATTATTTTGGCAACCATGTTATTATTTCCACTTAATTTCTAAGAAATTTTATGAAGTTTTTTTTTTTATTTATTTTATCTCCTTCTCACTCATTTCTAAGCAAATTTCAAGACTTTTCACCCAATTAATCTTTTTGCAACCATGTAAAGTATTAGTCACTCACTTTTGACAAGCCAAGTTCTAGTAGCTTGTTAATAAATAACCCAATTCCAACCAAAGTAGTTATATCATTGGGTATTACCATGATTTAGGCCAACATCTAGAACCTTGTATCTATGAAAAATTTGGGTCAAGTGTGTGTCATGTGGGTGGTTGGTAGTACTTGACAAGTGATGGGATATATTAGAGTTTTAGGTCGCTAAAAGTTGTGTAGGGAATGGCCTTGAGCACTTTAATTAATGTATACACTTTTCTTTAGTATATATATATACCCCATACTCTAGTGTTCCTTTAAAAAAAAAAAAAAAAAAAGAGAAGAAGCAAGAACCAAATAGAGAGGTGGTGTTCGACAGCAGTAGTGTTTCTTGGCAACCAAATCTTTTTTTTCAAGCTAAGGTATATAGATTAATTAGTTGAATAAAATTCTTTCCATTTAAATTCTAGCATACATTTTCTTCTTTTTGATGTAATGTGGATATATTGTGTTGCTTGTAAATTAGTATGCTAAATTAGATGTGTGCATGCTAAATTAATTTTTACCATGTGTTTCAAAATAAATAAATTATATTGCATGAATGCATAATGATTTTCGTAGAGAAAAAAAAAGGGGGAAACCCAAGCATGTATAGAAAAAAAAAAGACTCAAAGTATGTTTACAGAATGATGATTTCGTGTGTCATCTTTTTTTTTATGCTTCATGATTTTGTTTGCTTTGTGGTTACTGCCTTGCATGAACAAAAACAAAAAGGGAAGAAAAGCTAGTAATTAAGTATGTGAATGATGAGAAGGTGGGGCGTTGGGTGTACCTAGTAAAGGGGTGGATCTTTTAAAGGTGATATATGTGATTTGTTACTTGTGTATAGATACTGCTAAGTATAAAAAAAAAAACATCAAGCATGTATTGGAGCATGGTGGGGCCAGTTAGTGTATCTAACAAAGAGATGATATATGTGAGATTATTGTGTATATAGGTACTACTGGATTATTTTCCTTGCTAGTTCGGCTGCTAGAGTGTACATGTTAATTTATTTTGTTTTGTGCAATAAAAGGTGCTGCTATATTGTCAAGACATGTTGCTACATGTTAATCTCTTTTTATGCAATAAGGTAGTGCTATACTTTTAGGCTAATTTCGGCTGCAATTATGCATGAAAATTTCGGTACATACTTAATACTTTGGTGAGCTGCTATGTAAAAAAAATAAAAATAAAAAATAAAAATATAATAAATAATAAATAATAATAATAAAATGAAATAAAATAAATTGTTACTCCATAATGGTCATGGAGGATAAATAGAGTAATATTTAAATGCAATAAGAAGAGTGTTTCTATAAAGAGGGATGTTTATGTTTAATGTCATTTAAAACTCCAAATTAATAAAATTAGTTCAGATAACTAATTGAGCAACAGTTTAATAAATAAATGTTATGTGCTTAGTTTTCTTATTTGTGAGCATAAATGTGTAGCAAGTAAAGAATGTAGTATTTTTATTTTATGAGAGACTTGTACCTTAAACTAGGATGACATGCGATTAATAGCTAAAGTGAGTTAGATTCAACAATCACTAATTTGTACGGCTATATTATTATATTATAGGCAATATACGTGACAAGGTGTCAAAGGTAAACATAATCGACGAACGAGGCAAGTTCCTTACTTCTTACACCGTATACCTTCGAATTGTTGTCTCAAGCAAATATCTGTTTTATTCAAAAATCATTTATATACCTTGACGTTGTTGCAAGCATTAGACTTATCGTTCTTAAATGCATTATACAAATTTGTCTAAGCCTTTGATTCGACTAGACTATTATTTTGTGTTAAAAGCTATCCAAACCAATTGACTTGGTGCGGACTATCATAAATCTACTGAGATGAACAACCCTCATTGAAGGGGAAATTATATATGGTCGAAAAACCGACGTGCGCACACAAGTATGATTTAATGTTATGCATAACGTAGGGTACTTTAGGCTGATCACCTGTTGTACTCGCTTATATTGGATTACAATTAATAATCTTGTTAATTCTAGTAAGAGTTCTTAGTCCTTAGTGACCGCTCAAGACTCATTCATGTTGAACCTCGAAATGAATAAATCCTAAAATTTTGTTGATATCCTCCACCTATAAATGCGACACTTATTGAATACTCTTGATATTCTTGATATCCTTGAACTACTTATTATTATTATACCCTTAAAAGATTTAAATGCTATAACCGCTTGTCCTTCTCGCTATATTACTTGTCAAGCAAACTTGTTGCTCATTCTTGCTTCCTAAAACATTACGCTTAAGGCATGGCAAGGCGGTACTTCAGATGTGACAAGGGAAAGGGCAAGGCTTACGTAATAACTTAGTCCTTAAGACCGGAAGTATTATTATTATTATGCTTGTTATGATGTATTCAAGAATGATTAAGTTATGTTTAAGTTAATCACCGAATTGTCGTAGTAATGGTTACTAGCACTTGGGATGCCAATATTTATATTATATCAATGTAAATTATTCTATTATTTTCCGTTGTTAATGATTTAGTAAGATATTCGTAGTTGCACGTGATGCACCGAATTCGAGATATGGGTGTCCGAATTTTGGGGGCGTCACAGGTTGGTATCAAAGCTATAGTTATAAACCTTAGGAGCGAGAGCCCTTAGAGTATAACTTAGGAGAACTTAGAAGATAGAAAGGGATGAAACTCATATAGAGTTCTCATAGAGAGAGACTTAGCACGTTATAGAATATAATTTCATTCTATACAATGAACTTATGTTATTTAACATTCTAATGGAGTTGTTGTTTGTTTTATCTTGTGTTGGTGATTGTAGGATGACTGACATGGGAGGACCTAGCCGAGTAGTAGAAGAGGAGCCGTGTGACATACACGTGGTATATGAGACACCATTGATAGCGGAGCCTATATCAATTGTAGTCCCTATCGATGATGATGACGAGGAAGAGGAGATGGAGCCAATACCCGAGGAGTCTGATCCTGAGGAGGAGCCTATGGAGGAGCGTATGGTGGACGAGCCCATGGAGGACTCCGACGAGGCTACTTTCAAGATAGGATGTTGGGGGAGTATGAGGAGCAGATTTTAGAGTTAGGGTGCATAGTTGAGGAGTTAGAGGCTGAGGCTAGGGACAGGGAGTCCGAGTTCCAAAAGCTGAGGGATGAAGACCATCAGAGAAAGTTAGTGATGCAGGAGATGGAGGTAGAGATTGCTCACCGTAAGGAGGCAGGGATCCAGATGGGGGCTTTGTTTCACAGGGCGGTGGCTAGAAATGTAGAACTGGCAGGGAAATTGGAAGAAATGGAGCAGAGGGAGTTGAGCGAGAGGACAAAGAAGGAAGCTATCCGTACTCAGTTAGAGATGGAGGTAATGGATAGGATCCATTTCGAAGAGAAGTGGGAAGGGGCCAATGATAGGGCTAACGATCTAGAAGATGAAGTGAGGTGCAAAAGGATGAAGATGAACAGGATGGGCTATGCAGTCATGCATTTACCATGGAGAGACTGATTGATGGGGTAAATCACTACCCGGCAGAGCAGGGACAGACTCGACACACCATAAGTCGAGATTTGGTGGTGCACATGACTCAGAGGGAGTATCAAAGCGCTGTGGAGCGCGGGATGATGGATTAAGTCTAGGCGTTAAAAGTATTAGTTGTAGTTCGTTATGTGGTGTATTATCTGTTGTTGTAATTTCAGTCTTTTATGTAGAATGTGAGACAACAGAAGCTCCAAACTTTTGAGTTATATTAGATGGGTAGTATGTTAATGGTTGTCCCCATCTTTTGTGATATTAGGGGATAAGTTGTGTCATTTATAGAAGTATGCTAGAGATAAACATGTAATGTGACAATTTGGCATATGAATATAAATGATCTTATTCTGAAATGTATTCTGAAATCTTATTCCTTTTATGGAGAACTGTTTAAGTAATATAATTAGATAATAAAAATGGAAGTTTTGTGATGCAAAAAAATGCCGCCCAGACGTAGACTAACTGCACCGGAAGAGTCGGTTAATGATGAGAGATGACAAGTAGATCCCATTCTGAGGCTTATAGATTTGTTAGGGGAGGCACTTAGGGGAAGAAATGAACAAGTACCACCCATTCCCCAAGTAGCTCTGGTCGCAAACTTCAAGGACTTTAAGAGTGTAGGACCTCTGGAATTCATGGGTACTACCGACCCTATCGTAGCGCAAACATGGATCAAGGAAATGGAGAAAGCCTTCGCCATTGCTCGTGTGGGTGAAGACCAGAAAACTGTGTTACATATATGATGAGGGGTGAAGCAAACTACTGGTGGGAAGCAAATCAACAGAGGGCAGGAGAAGGGACTATAACCTGGGAAAGGTTTAAGACTTTGTGTTTCGAGAATTACTTCTCGAATAGCATAAAGAATAGGATGGAGGTAAAGTTTCTAGAACTAAAACAAGGGGAGATGATAGTGGCACAGTATGCGACCAAGTTCAATGAACTTGCACGATTCGCAACACATCAAGTAGACACTGAAGAAAGGAACTCTCAATTCTTCAAACTTGGATTAAAACCTTGGTTGCTCAACAAGGTGTCGGCCCTTCAAATCGAGTATTTCGCCACATTATTGGAGAAGGCGATAATTGCTGAGGGAGGTAGCGAGGCATTGAGCCAATACAACAAGGAGAAGAAGAACAAGAATGTCGGGGAGAGACTCGTGGAGGAGTAGCGAGTGGTGGAAGTTATCCGGGAAAGAGGAAATGGGATAACCGCAACAACAACAACAACAACAACAACAACAACACCAACAACCACAAAACATCAACCAAATGAAAAGTTATCAAGGAGGGTTTAAGAAAAGAAGTGAAGCTTGCTCAAAATGTGGGAAAAACCATCAAGGGAATGTCGAAGGGCGCAGACATCTCTGCTACAATCATGCCAAGAAGGGCATATTTCACCCAACCGCCCAAAGTCGAAAAGATCAAGGATGTTTCATGTGGGCTCAACCGAGCATCAAATCGTGGATTGCCCAAAGAAGGGAAGCAACGGAGGAAGCGCCAATGTGGAGGGGGCAAGAAGTCGATGATCGGTGGACCAACGCAATCCAACCGAATCGATCGTCTCAACCTTTAACACGATCGCCTCAAGACGCAAAGGATCGCAAGGGACGTGGTGTCGTATTCTCCCAATCAATAATATAAATGCCTATGTATTATTTGATTCGGTGCTACCTATTCCTTTCAGTGTTCAAGAATTTGCTAATCGACTAAACATACCTCCCGAACATTTAGAAAACTCATCAACGTAGAGATTGCGAATAAGGAAGTAATTCCCATAGAGTTTGTTTACCAAAACTGTTGTGCAAACATTAGAGGTCACGAACTAAACGTAGACTTAATTTTGATTAAATTGGGAGAGTTTGATGTAATATTAGGAATGGATTGGTTATCCGGCCACGCTGCGATAATCGATTGTCGAAGAAGAGTGTGAACCTTCGCACCTCAAATCGGCCTAAAGGTAGTGTTTTACTGAGCTCATCGCTCAAGCAATCGTGTTGCCTTACGATGATGCAGGCTAAGAAATTATTAAAGAAAGGATGTGTAGGTTATTTAGCCTATATAGTGGACACTCAGAAAAAGGGAATAGAAATGAAAGATATACCAGTGGTAAGAGATTTCCAAGACGTGTTTCCAGACGAATTGCTTGGCCTTCCGCCAGACAGAGAAATTAAATTCATAATAGACTTAGCACCGGGAACCGCACCAATTTTGAAAGCCCCATATCGTATGGCACCGGTAGAAATGAAGGAATTGATGATTCAATTACAAGAGTTACTAGATAAGGGTTACATTCGGCCAAGTGTGTCTCCTTGGGGAGCACCAATGTTGTTTGTAAAGAAAAGAGATGGATCGATGAGGCTCTGTATCGATTATCGGGAGTTGAACCGAGTGACAATTAAGAATAGATATCCATTGCCAAGGATAAACGACCTTTTCGATCAACTGAAGGGAGCGAAGTGTTTTTCCAAGATAGATTTACTTAACGGGTTATCATCATTGAAAATGCGAGAGGAGGACATACCAAAGACTAAGCGTTTCAACTCGCTACTTTACATTATTACGAATTTCTAGTGATGTCATTTGGGTTAACCAATGCTCCGGCAGCATTCATGGACTTGATGAACCGGGTTTTCAAGCCATACTTAGATAAGTTCGTAGTAGTATTTATCGATGACATTTTGATTTATTCAAAGACGAAGGAAGAGCACGCCGAACACCTGAAGATGGTATTAGAAGCATTGAGAAGGGAAAAGATGTAGGCTAAATTTTCAAAATGTGAATTTTGGATGGAAAGGGTTCAATTTCTAGGACACGTGATAGATCAAAATGGAATTTCTATGGATCCTGCAAAGGTGGAAGCGGTAAGTAACTGGGAACAACCGAAGACGCCAACAAAAGTTAGGAGTTTCTTAGGTTTAGCCGGATACTATCAAAGATTTATCCAAGATTTTTCTAAGATAGCAACCCCACTGACCAATCTAACAAGGAAGACAGAGAATTTCGTGTGGACGGAGAAATGCGAGGAGAGTTTCAAAGAATTGAAGAGGAGGTTGAGTGAGGCGCCTATATTATCATTACCAGATGATACGGGAGGGTTTGTTGTGTATAGTGATGCATCGCATAGCGGACTTGGTTGTGTGTTAATGCAACATGGCAAGGTCATTGCATATGCCTCACGACAGTTGAAAGATTTCGAAAAACGATACCCTACCCATGACTTGGAGTTAGCGGCGGTAGTCTTTGCATTGAAGATTTGGAGGCACTATTTGTATGGAGAAAATGTGAGATATATACGGATCACAAGAGTCTGAAATATATCTTCACACAGAAGGAGTTGAACATGCGACAAAGAAGGTGGTTGGAACTAATCAAGGATTACGACTGTGAAATTCTTTATCACCCGGGAAAAGCAAACGTTGTAGCCGACGCTTTGAGTAGAAAAGGAAGGGAGAAGTTATTCAAATTGACAACTCAAGAGGAATTAATAAGAGAAATGGAAAAGTTGGAATTAGAGGTGGAGGAACCAAAAGAAGCGGAAGGAAAATTACTCATGATGAGAGCTCACCCGACGTTATTAGATAGAATAAAGGAAGCACAAGAGAAAGATGGAGAATGTGAGAAGGTAAAGAAGAGAATAGTAGAAGATAAGGAAGAAAGGTTCAAAATAGATAAGGACGGTATATTGAGGTTTGAGGGTCGAGTATGGGTGCCAGCTGTAATCGAACTGAGAGAGGAAATCCTACACGAAGCACACAATACGACGTATTCTGTACATCCAGGAGGCACAAAAATGTACCGGGATCTTCGACACCATTTTTGGTGGCCTAATTTGAAAAGAGAAGTTGCAGAGTGTGTTAGCAGATGTCTTACTTGTCAAAGAGTCAAAGCAGAACACCAGAGGCCAAGTGGACTACTTCAACCGCTGGAAATACCAGAATGGAAATGGGAGCACATTACGATGGACTTCGTGGTTGGACTTCCGGTTACACAGAAGGGTTATGATGCCATTTGGGTTATTGTGGACCGACTAACAAAGACATCTCATTTTCTACCCATCAAGATTCGATTCAATTTGAACCAATTAGCAAATTTGTATGTAAAGGAAATCGTATCGCGACATGGAGTGCCGGTGTCAATTGTCTCCGATCGGGATTCGCGTTTCACGTCAAAATTCTGAAAAAGTTTGCAGGAACGAATGGGAACTCAATTGAGATTAAGTACTACTTATCACCCTCAAACTGATGGGCAGAGTGAACGGACCATACAAACGTTGGAGGACATGCTGAGAGCTTACGTGATGGACTATAAGGGAAATTGGGACGACCATTTACCATTAGTAGAGTTCGCTTACAATAATAGCTATCATGCGAGTATCGGTATGCCGCCATATGAAGCTCTTTACGGGAGAAAGTGCAGAACACCATTATGTTGGGATGAAGTTTGGAGAACGACGACTTTTGGGACCGTAATTAGTCCAAAGAAATGGTCGACGTGGTAACAACAATAAGGGGTAGATTGGTAGCACCAAGATCGCTAAAGAAGTATCGCCGATTTGCATCGCCGTAACCGAGACTTTGAAGCTCAGTGGTTTTGTGTTTTGAAGGTATCTCCTTGGAAGGGAAAGATCGATTCATAAAAAAAGGAAAATTGAGTCCGAGGTTCATAGGACCATTCGAGATATTGAAGCGAGTGGGCGAAGTGGCATACAAGGTTGCTTTTTTACACCCGAATCGAACACATCCACAACGTGTTTCACATTTCCGCATTACTACGTCCGCATAAGTCCGACTATAGACACACGATTTCCTATGAACCCATTCAAGTAGAGAAGAATCGCATATGAAGAAATTCCCTGCTTCGGATAATAGATAAGAAAAACAAACGCTAAAAAACAAAGTTATATCTTCCGTAGAAGGTTGTTTGGCGAAACCACGATGTCGAGGAGGCCACATAGGAATTAGAAGATAGGATGAGGAGAGACTATCCCCATCTTTTTGTGTAACCTTGTATCAATTCCGAGGACGGAATTTTTATAAGGGGGGAGGATGTAATAACCGCAAATTTTATGATTTAATATTAATATTTATATAATTAGAGCATGTGATTATTTATTTTATAAATGCTTGCATGGCACGAGGTGAGTAATTTTATTGAATTAATTGAACTTTTAATAATTGATAAGATGAGGAGAATTATGATAAGTTTATGAAATGTCCCGTGTGTGACAATGATGGAATTTAGTAAGGAATAAATTAAAGAAGGAATGCATTGCTATGTAAAAGATGACAATATGAGAGGTGGTACATAATTAATTTATTTAACTATACCAGAGTAATAATAAATCATTGAATTGGTTTGAAAGCTTATTTGGATGGACTAAATCTTTTTATTATTATTCAAGTGAGTAACTTAAATTATGTGAAATAACCCAACTTATTAATAATTATTAAGGTGGTGTATAATTTAGTGTTATTTGGGTAAATTAAATTAATTAGTCTAACGCCATAATAATTAAGTATTTACATGATTATAGTCCAAATAATAGAACCTAGCCATGGAAGATTTTCCACCCAAGAATTTCTAAGACCGTGTGACATTTTATTTACCCATGTTATTTTTGGTAGCCATGAATTTTTGTCTACCCATTTAGTTAATTTCTAGAACCTCATGTTATTTTTCTACCCAATTATTTTGGCGTACATGTTATTATTTCCACTTAATTTCTAAGATCCTTATGAAGTTTTTTTTTTTTTATTTATTTTATCTCCTTCTCACTCATTTCTAAAATTTCAAGACTTTTCACCCAATTAATCTTTTTGCAACCATGTAAAGTATTAGTCACTCACTTTTGACAAGCCAAGTTCTAGTAGCTTGTTAATAAATAACCCAATTCCAACCAAAGTAGTTATATCATTGGGTATTACCATGATTTAGGCCAACATCTAGAACCTTGTATCTATGAAAAGGGGTCATGCGTGTGTCATGTGGGTGGTTGGTAGTACTTGACAAGTGATGGGATATATTGTAGTTTTAGGTCGCTAAAAAGTTGTGTAGGAATGGCCTTGAGCACTTTAATTAATGTATACACTTTTCTTTAGTATATATATATACCCCACTCTATAGTGTTCCTTTAAAAAAAAAAAAAAAAAGAAAAAAGCAAGAACCAAATAGAGAGGTGGTGTTCTAAGCAGTGAGAGAGTGTTTCTTGGCAACCAAATCTTTTTTTTCAAGCTAAGGTATATAGATTAATTAGTTGAATAAAATTCTTTCCATTTAAATTCTAGCATACATTTTCTTCTTTTTGATGTAATGTGGATATATTATGTTGCTTGTAAATTAGTATGCTAAATTAGATGTGTGCATGATAAATTAATTTTTACCATGTGTTTCAAAATAAATAAATTATATTGCATGAATGCATAATGATTTTCGTAGAGAAAAAAAAAGGGTGAAACCCAAGCATGTATAGAAAAAAAAAGGATTCAAAGTATGTTTACAGAATGATGATTTCATGTGTCATCTTTTTTTTGATGCTTCATGATTTTGTTTGCTTTGTGGTTACTGCCTTGCATGAACAAAAACAAAAAGGGAAGAAAAGCTAGTAATTAAGTATGTGAATGATGAGAAGGTGGGGCGTTGGGTGTACCTAGTAAAGGGGTGGATCTTTTAAAGGTGATATATGTGATTTGTTACTTGTGTATAGATACTGCTAAGTATAAAAAAAAAAAAAAAAAAAAAAACATCAAGCATGTATTGGAGCATGGTGGGGCCGGTTAGTGTATCTAACAAAGAGATGATATATGTGAGATTATTGTGTATATAGGTACTACTGGATTATTTTCCTTGCTAGTTCGGCTGCTAGAGTGTACATGTTAATTTATTTTGTTTTGTGCAATAAAAGGTGATGCTATATTGTCAAGACATGTTCTACATGTTAATCTCTTTTTATGCAATAAGGTAGTGCTATACTTTTAGGCTAATTTCTACCGCAATTATGCATGAAAATTTTTCTAAGACATACTTAATACTTTGGTGAGTCACTATGTAAAAAAAAAAAAAAAAAAAAATAAATAATATATAATAAATAATAATAATAAAATGAAATAAAATAAATTGTTACTCCATAATGGTCATGGAGGATAAATAGAGTAATATTTAAATGCAATAAGAAGAGTGTTTCTATAAAGAGGGATGTTTATGTTTAATGTCATTTAAAACTCCAAATTAATAAAATTAGTTCAAATAACTAATTGAGCAACAGTTTAATAAATAAATGTTATGTGCTTAGTTTTCTTATTTGTGAGCATAAATGTGTAGCAAGTAAAGAATGTAGTATTTTTATTTTATGAGAGACTTGTACCTTAAACTAGGATGACATGCGATTAATAGCTAAAGTGAGTTGGATTCAACAATCACTAATTTGTACGGCTATATTATTATATTATAGAAAAATATACGTGACAAGGTGTCAAAGGTAAACATAATCGACGAACGAGGCAAGTTCCTTACTTCTTACACCGTATACCTTCGAATTGTTGTCTCAAGCAAATATCTGTTTTATTCAAAAATCATTTATATACCTTGACGTTGTTGCAAGCATTAGACTTATCGTTCTTAAATGCATTATACAAATTTGTCTAAGCCTTTGATTCGACTAGACTATTATTTTGTGTTAAAAGCTATCCAAACCAATTGACTTGGTGCGGACTATCGTAAATCTACTGAGATGAACAACCCTCATTGAAGGGGAAATTATATATGGTCGGGAAACCGACGTGCGCACACAAGTATGATTAAATGTTATGCATAACGTAGGGTACTTTAGGCTGATCACCTGTTGTACTCGTTTATATTGGATTACAGTGTAATACTGTTAATTCTAGTAAGAGTTCTTAGTCCTTAGTGACTGCTCAGTACTCATTCATGTTGAACCTCGAAATGAATAAATCCTGAAATTTTGTTGATATCCTCCAGTCTATAGCGACACTTATTGAATACTCTTGATATTCTTGATATCCTTGAACTACTTATTATTATTATACCCTTGAATGATTTAAATGCTATAACTGCTTGTCCTTCTGGCTATATTACTTGCTGGGCAAACTTGTTGCTCATTCTTGCTTCCTAAAACATTACAGTTAAGGCGCAGCAAGCAGCAAAGATGCCGTGACGTGACAAGGGAAAGGGCAAGGCACGTAATAACTTAGTCCTTAAGATCGAAGTATTATTATTATTATTATGCTTGTTATGATGTATTCAAGAATGATTAAGTTATGTTTAAGTTAATCACTGAATTGTCGTAGTAATGGTTACGGTACCTTGGGACGCGAATATTTATATTATATCAATGTAAATTATTCTATTATTTTTCGTTGTTAATGATTTAATAAGATATTCGTAGTTGCACGTGATGCACCGAATTCGAGATATGGGTGTCCGAATTTTGGGGGCGTCACAATATTACTCCACCAAAATGTATGTCGAAGATCATGATACATTTTGGTACTCCTAGGATGGATTGCAAACGGTGTGTTGTGCGCCTCCATCATGATTTTATATTTTAAATCAGGGTTGTTAGGAACACAAAGTCTGGAGTTGACTCGAAGTATTCCTTCTTCATCGATTCTTGCTTCCAGAATAACACCTTCTTATACTTTCTTCCTCATACGCATCAGGTCCAGGTTTGTGGCTTGAGCAGCTTTAACTTTATCGATTAAAGCCGGTTCTACTCGTATATTCGCCATCATCACATGGGTCCCTAGAGTCTTTAACTCTATCTCCATCCATTGTAAGTCATACAAAATGGACCTTTGTGTTGGCAATATTGCACTCGTACCCGCATATGATCTTCTACTCAATGCGTTAACTACTACGTTCGCTTTACCAGGATGGTATTGAATGGTATGATCATAATCTTTCAATAGTTCAAGTCAAAGTCATTGTCGCATGTTGAGTTCCTTTTGAGTGAAGAAATATTTGAGGCTTTTATGATCCGTATAGATCTCCACTTTCTCCCCATACAACTAATGCCTCCAAATTTTAAGTGCGAAGACAACTACTGCCAACTCTAGATCATGAGTAGGATAATTCCTCTCATATTTTTTGAGTTGTCGAGAGGCATAGGCTATGACTTTCCCATGTTGCATGAGAACACATCCTAACCCTTTGCCTGAAGCATCACTGTTGTTGAAAAATCCCTCCGAGCCAGATGGTATTGTCAGAACAGGTGCTGAAATGATTCTCCTCTTGAGTTCTTGAAAACTCTTCTCACATTCCTCGCTCCAACTGAATTTTGTATCTTTTTCGAGTTAGCTAAGTTAATGGAGTAGCGATTTAAGAAAACCCTTCTATGAATCTCCGATAATAACGAGCTAAGCCGAGAAAGCTACGTACTTCGGTCACTAATTTAGGTTGCTCCCAGCTTTGAATTGCTTCAATCTTTGCCGGGTGAACAGATATTCCGTGATTTGATATCATGTGCCCAAGAAATGCAACTTCCTAAAGCCAAAATTTTCATTTCTTTAACTTGGCATATAGCTTATTTTCATGAAGCTTTTGGAGTATCAGCCTCAAGTGTTGCTCATGGTCTTCACGTCTTTTGGAGTATATGAGAGTGTCATCAATAAAGACAACCACAAAATGATCCAAATATTCCTTGAATACTCGATTCATCATATCCATGAAGGCAGCAGGAGCATTAGTTAATCCAAAAGACATGACTAGGAATTTATAATGCCCGTACCGTGTTCTGAAAGCCGTCTTTGGAATGTCATCAGTTCTAATCTTTAACTGTTGATATCCGGGATGAAGATTGATCTTTGAAAAGAATTTGGCGCCTTGCAACTGGTCAAACATGTCATCAATGTGAGGCAACAAATATCTATTTTTGATAGTGACATGGTTCAATTCCCAATAATCAATACAAAGTCGTATACTCCTATCTTTCTTTTTCACGAATAGAATAGGAGCACCCCAAGGAGAAGTACTAGGATGAATGAAACCGATGTCTAACAATTCCTGCAGTTGGGTCTTTAACTCCTAAAGTTCAATAGAAGCCATTCGATATGGGGCTTTGGAAATGGGTTTTGTACCGGGTTCAAGGTCGATACAAAATTCAATTTCACGCTCTGGGGGTAGGCCAGGAAGTTCTTTAGGGAATACGTCAGGATATTTATTAACAATAGAAATATCATTCAAAACTAACATATTTTTGTTTAAATCCGTGACATGAGCTAAGAAAGCTTGACATCCATTTTTCAATAAACGAATAGCTTTTGGCTTGAGATGACAGTGATTGATTTCAATGGTTTGGTTGCTTGAATTTGCATAATTGATTGGTTAGGAATATGAAAGCTAACAACCTTACGAAAATAATCAATTTTTTGCATGACGAGTAGTTAACCAATCAATCCCTAGAAGTACGTCAAATGCAAGTATTTTCAATGAAATAAGATCGACAGGTAATGTGAGGGTAACAATTTGAACCAAACAAGACTTATAAACAGTGGATGTAATGAAGGTTTCTCCCAACGGAGTTTCAATAGATAAGTCAAAGTCTAATTTCTCCGGAGTCAAATTTAAACGTTGAGCGCAAGTAGGAGAAATAAAAGAATGGGTAGAATCGATATCAAATAAGGTATAGACTTCGCTAGAGTTTATGATAAGCTTACCCGTGATGACCTCGTTCGGGTTCCTTGCTTTCTGGGAGGTTACGACAAATGCTCTCCCTTGAACTACTGGTTTTGACTTTTCTGGAACGGCCTTTGGTGCCTCCATCCTAGCTAGACTTTCTTTCCCTGAATGACAAAATTGAGATAGGTGACCTTCTCTTCCACAATTGTTACACGTTTTGGACTGTTGCGCACAATTTGGACTGATATGTTCCTCCCCTCCACATTTGAAACATATGATAGGTGATCGTTCTCCTTCCTTAACAACGGGTGCTGGTGCTGACATCTTTTCATCATTGTTGATTTTCCTTTTCTTGAAATGTCCACTTTTATTGTCTTGGCCATGATTACCTCCGAAGTGGTTACCATTTCTGGCATGTTGATGCCCTCGACGTTTGTTGTCACATCTTCGATGACTGCTACAACTGGTATTATCGACTTGTCGGCTGCTCTCTCTTGCTTGGGTTGACTCATTATCACGCTCCAATAACTAAGCCCTATTTACAACATCTGAATACAAACACAGTTTGTGAGAGATAAGGTATTGATGTATCTCGAGTTTCAAACCTCTTAGAAACATTCGCGTCATTCTCTGCTTATTATCAACTAAGTGGGATGCAAACCGGGACAAATCGGCAAACTTGGCTTCGTACTGCGACACGGTCATGTTGTTTTGCTCCAATTTAATGAACTCTACCTATTTCATGTGACAAATACTTTTGGGAAAGTACTTGTCGTTGAACAGTTCTTGGAACTTCTCCCCAAGTCATCTTCAGTGCGGTAGGTTTAGTACGCTTTACAGATTCCCACCAGTAATTTGCCTCTGCTCACAACATGAAGGTGGCAAAGGTAACCTTTTGCTCCTCGGAGCATCCCAAGACATCAAATATCTTGTTGATCTACTTTATCCATGTCTCCGCCATAAGTGGTTTTGGCTCTCCAAAAAACTCTGGCGGTCCCAGCTCGTTGAACAATTTAGCGGTGACCGTCCGAGAGTTGCCAGTGTTTTCACCTGCATTTTGGATAAGAGCCGCCCTCGCCTGATATTGCATAAACTGCATAAAGCCTCTGAACATTCATTCGTTCATCATTTGATCATTGTTGTTATTTACCTGAGGATTATTGTCTTCCTGTTGCACATTATCCTGGGTATTGATCTGTGGTGACTCAATGGTCTCCTGTGCTCCATTGCGATTCTCAATATTCTCGGATGTCATTTTCAAATACTGCCACAAAACAAGGGCTAATTGACATGTCACATATTATCCCTATACTCTGACCGACCAATTAAATACCAAATAAACTTAGGTAGGTCATACTAGCGAAGGATTTCCCTATCTCTCCACTCCTAGTTCTTGTCTTACATCTCAGCCAGGGATCATATCCCTAAACTTTGATACCAACTGTGAAGCCCCCAAAATAGGTATACATCACCCATCTTGAGTCGCCAAATACATGGTACAAAATTCAAATACAACTTAATAATACAACTGTCATGTAAAATACGAAAAAACATAAACTAAGAGTTTTAATACGAATATTGTCTTCTAGACAGTATTCAACTCAAGTGGAGTCCTCAATACATTTATTATCACACTATTTCATAGAATAATGAGGACTACTACTGCTATTATCTAGACCGTCACTCCGTTCCCCGACTAATCCCGGCTACGTTCTCATTTTTTGAAGAGAACAATGAAAGCAAAAGGGTGAGCTCAACTAGCCCAGTAAGAAATATTATGACTAAGCTAATGTAGAATAATTTATTGTTAGCCTTCAACAATGTTAAACTGATAAAATATAACAAACATCAAGTTTAACTGTAGCGGAACAAGCAATCCATTAGAAGAGTCAAGTAGAGCATAAAATCTAATATCTTCTATGATTTAAAAGGTTTTTCATCACTTTTATCGCTGAGACTTAGATTAATAAATAATCCACATCATCGAATCACCCCTGCACTACGACCAAGGATATTCTTTAGTATCACGACCATAAATTATCCATGCACTACGGGCCAAGGATATTCGTGTATTCATCAATGGTCATGATCATGCCAACAACTGTCCATCAATACACTACGGGCCAATGAAGACTTTTACCACATCATTTGTAACATTATGGTCATGATTATACCGAATAATCACTGGTCATAATCATACCAAGTCCATCTATGCACTACAGCCCCACAAATGACTTTCAACATAATATAAACATGAGGATGATGACAATGACATAAGAATTCATAAAACAAGTTCAAGGATAAATTTTAAAGATTTATAATTTAATTTATCCGTAAATCAATAACATCAAAATTGTCAACATGATAATTTGCTTTGTGGAGTAAAATTCAAGAATAATATTGTACCAAAAATAATTTGGACCAAAAGCGAATCAATTTTATCATGAATAGTACCCCGGTGAATAGTACTTTCGAGTGAATAGTACCACATGAATAGTACTTGAGAATAATAACCACAATGAATAGTACTCGGTATGAAAAATTAAAACTTATCAAGAATGCTCAGAATAATATTTCCATGAAAAGATACTGGATGAAGCGCAAATATCAAGGATATTCTACTAATTTCATAGAGTTTAGAAGCCAAAACTTTAACAAAACAAGTATAGAATTCGAAATCTGAAACGAAATAATATTACTTACATACTATAGAGTATGGAAGAAAATATTATTTTAAGCGAATATTGGACAAAAATAACATCCCTTACCTTGAAAAAAAGAGTATTCCAACTGGTATAACGGGGATATTCTTGAAGAAAACTTTAACTTTTTTCTACGCTCAAAGCTTTCTAAAACTCGAAAGAAATACGCTCAATATTATAGAAGAAGAATTCTCTGATTCTGGTGTGATTTTTAATCTAACTAAGCATCCTATTTATAGGAGAATGGAATGATACTATTTGAAAATTAAAATCACGGACGCACAGTACAAACTTTCACGGGCGAAATTTGGCGAGAAATCTGATTTTTACTATTCATTACTGTGCAATAAAATATTCTAATAAAACAAAAACTTTAAATAAAATATAATATATTTTATTTATAATCTAATAAAACAAAACTCATTATAATATATATAATATATAATAATCATTTTGTACTCCCCAGTGACGATTTCTTAAACTCCATACTGACTTTTTATTCCACCAAAAGGACATTATAACATATATATATATATATATATATATATATATATATATATATATATAACACACACACACACACATACTAATATTATATATAAAAACATATATAATAATAGTACTCCTTTCCATATATCCCCTCCGTGAATCAAATTTATTTTCCTCCCCCTACCTCATTTTTCTTCCAGTGGCCCCCACATGTGGCCCCACCTATATTATATTAAATAATTTTCTACTGATTATTTTGAAAAATGGGTAAATTATGGTCCATAAATTAAGCAAAATTTACATCAAATACTTCATAAAAATCTCCTCAATATTTTTAACAACATTTATCATCATTATTATAATTCGCAATATTTAACAACCAGGTCGTTCCCAGGAAAGAGGGGGCTTTTCAATAATGATTTCTCCCTATTGGCGCGCAATTAGGTGACCAAACCTCTCCTTGAAAGAACTTCTAAACATCGTCAATATTGCAAATAATTATATTAATAACTTTGTCGTCTAAATTATTGATTTACTAATATATAAAATATCGACAATAATTGAATTAAATAACGTGAGATACTATGCAGCAATTACTATAGCAATAATTGAATAAAACTAAGCGACTTCTCACGTAAGTATCAATAATCAATACCGTGTGCTACTATGCAACCACGCGTATTATTGTACTTTTAACACCGGGTGTTTCAACAGTTAACGGTAAAACTTTTGCCGTTATTTTTATAAAAAGATATTTTTGTCATTTTCTCAATCCGACAATAATTCTGTTGTGAGGTCCACCAATGATTAGGCCATCGTACGAATATTCCCTGACCAATCGAATATAATATAACAACTTGCGTACTTTGCAAAATTTATAAATATTACCCACAACTATAACATTATATTAAATTCACTCCATAATATTCAAATATGATATTTATAGAAAATTCATCTTTATTCATAAAAGTTGGGGTCTTACATTAAACACATTAAATTTTACTTCTTGATCTTGGACCCTCATACTTAATTCACCTTTTTGTACGTCGATGAGCGTCCTACCCGTAGCCGAGAAAGCTTTCCCTAGGATAATTGGGATGTTCTTATCTTCCTCAAAATCCAGAATAATGAAATCTGCAGGGAATATAAACTTGTCAACCTTGACCAATATATCCTCTACAATGCCTCTGCACGTGCGTGGTGACCTATCCGCTTGTTGTAATGAGATGTTCGTAGGCTTTGGAGCTGGCAAACCCAATTCTGTATAAACTGATAACGGCATAAGGTTCACACTCGCCCCCAAATCACATAAGCACTTATTGAATTCCATGTTCCCAATCGTGCACGGAATGGTGAAACTCCCTGGATCTTTCAACTTTGGTGGTAACTTTTGCTGTAAAACTGCACTACACTCCTCTGTTAATGCCACTGTTTCGAAATCTTCCAACTTCTTTTTCCTGGACAAAATCCCTTTCATGATTTAGCATAACTTGGCATCTGCTCCAGGGCTTCTGCAAACGGGATGTTAATCTAAAGTTTCTTAAAAACTTCCAAAAATTTCACAATCTGCTTATCTAATTTCTGCTTTTGGACTCTCTGCTGAAACGGCGATGGAGGATACCCAACTGGCTTGTCATCTAACTTTGTTTTCTCAATTTGCTTATCCTCACCGTGGTTTTCTTCAACCACTTTGTTCTCATTAACTTTGTCATCCTTTCTAGCTGAATTTCCTGCATTTCTCCCATCCAGATGTTTTCCACTTCTCAAAGTGATTGCCTAACACTGCTTATGATTTCCCTTTGGATTTCTTTCGGTGTCACTCGGTAGAGTCCCTTGTGGCCTATTGTTTAATGCTAAGGCAATTTGTCCCATCTGATTTTCTAGATTCTTGATGGCCATTGCTTGGTTTTTCATTGCTGCCTCATTGCTTGTTATATATTTTGACAACAACTCCTTTAAATATGATTTCCTCTCTTGATGTTGAACTGGTTGTTGATGATTCTGAAATCCTTGGGGATATAATGGTCGTGGAGCTTGTTGATGCTGATTATTACTCCACAAAAAGTTAGGATGATTCCTATTCCCCTGATTGTATGTATTCTGGTACGTATTCTATGGAATTCTGTTATAGCTACCCACAAATTGCACTGATGCTGGGTTGATTGCACATTAATCTTTAGGATGTTCACCCAAGAATAATTCACAAATAACTGCAACCTGATGTGCCTGTACCCCTGACATGGCATCCAACTTCTTAGAGAGTGCTGAAATCTGTGCTTATATTGCCGTCACTCCATCTACTTCTAACACGCTAGCTACCTTCGCCTGTGTCATTCTTGCCGTGGGCCACTGGTAGTTGTTAGCTACCATAGTCTCTATCAATTCGTAGGCCTTCTCATAACTTTTAGCAATAAACGCTCCACCCGAAGCTGCATCAATACTGGTTTTGAGATTTCCATTCAACATGTTGTAGAATGTGTTCATCTGCAACCACGGGCAATCCATGTTGCGGGCACTTTCTAAGAAATTCCTTGTATCTTTCCCATGCCTCATATAGTGACTCCCCGTGTTGTTGTTCAAACATAGTTATCTCATTCCTCATTTTTGTAGTTTTCGCTGGTGGGAAGAATTTTGCAAGAAATTTCTGAGCGAAATCTTCCCAAATAGTTTTTGATCCCGGCGGTAAAGAGTGTAACTAACTCTTCGCCTTGTCCCGTAGAGTAAATGGGAACAAGTGAAGTCTCACTGCGTCATCCGACACCCCATTATACCTGAAAGTGTCACAAATCTCTAGAAAGCTGACTAAATGTTCATATGGGTCATCATTTGCTAATCCCCCAAACTGAACCGAATTTTAAATCATTTGAATCATCCTAGGCTTGATTTCAAATGTGTTTGCAGCTATAGCTGGCCTAGTTATACTCGACTGCAGCTCAGTTACCTTGGGTGTAGCAAAGTCTCTCAATGCTTTTTGATCTTCGGCAGCCATTGCTTCTTCTTTTTTAGAGTTTTTGAATTCTTCTCTTGTTTCCTTGATCCACTTACTTAGCCTTTGGAACCGTTTCTCAATATCGTCCTCAAAAGGAGCATGACTGGATTTTTGGACCCCGTTTGCATAATCCAACTTCCAAAACCTGAAATAAGACGAACAAAACAAAAATAAAAATGTTTAAGTAAAACTGGACTAATTAAATTGATATCGTAAAATTTTAAAATCTATACTAAAATTTTCCCCGACAACGGCGCCAAAAACCTATTGGGTAAAATCTAATTACGCACAACACGCAAGTATACGTGGTTAACAAGTAATATAATAGTAAGTAGAGTATCGTTCCCAAAGAGAAAACTTAGTAAGAATTTAACTTCATAATTATCAGTTTCTTATTAATCCTAATTTTATTAAACTATTCAAATCAATGATTAAAATTATTAAAACCTAATTATTGGAAATACTACGATCACAAAACAATCACAAATATTAAAATCTAAAATTTCAAATAATTATTAGAGAATTAGGCTTACGACTTCACCGTAAGCTTCACTCTGATTTTTACACCTTTATTCTAGTTTAATTCACTATCCCAATTTATTAATCAAGAACACGTATGTAACACTAGCCATCTCTCGATGTACTAATATCGTATTAACTCAAATCCGTAATTTAGATAGAAACAAGATAAACACCTTAATCAACTAACTCACTATATCTCTATGCGAATTATAATTGAAGAAGGTTTAAGTTCAAGTCCTTTATCCGATTACATGCGATGTCAAACATATCTCTACCTTAACATTCATCAAGATTCTGTTCATTCACAAAATTTAAGAACACATGCTCCACATGACTCTTTTTCTTATCACTTACCACAACAACCATCCCGCACACAAAAGAACAATAATCAAGTAAAAATAAATATGAAAACAAGGATTTAACAAAACTTAAGCTTGAATTAGGCATCAATTCATGTATATAAAATCCACTTATCAACAACTTCTCTCTTCTTAATGTCTCCAACGTCACCTTTAAGTGTTTAATGTGTTCATCCTTAGTTTTAGAATATACTAATATATCATCAATAAACATAACTACAAATTTATCCAAGAAAGGTTTAGACACCCTGTTCATTAAATCTATGAATGCTGCAGGTGTATTGGTTAAACCAAATGACATAACCAAAAACTCGTAATGACCATATTGAGTTCTGAATGTTATTTTTGGTACATTCTCCTTCCTTACCTTCAACTGATGATATCCACTTCTTAAATCTATCTTTGAAAAGTACCTAGCTCATTTTATTTGATCGAACAAGTCATCAATTCTCAAAAATGGATACTTATTTCTAATCGTGGCCTTATTCAATTCCCTGTAATCAATGCAGAGCCGCATTGATCCATCTTTTTTCTTAACAATTAACATCGACGCTCCCCACGACGACACGCTTGGCTGGATATACTTCTTGTCTAGTAATTCTTGTAACTGTATGATCAGCTCTTTCATCTCTACTGGGGCCATTCTATATGGGGTTTTAGATATCGAGGTCGTTCCTAGTGCTAAATCAATCACAAACTGGACCTCTCTATCTGGCGGAAGTCCAGGCAAATAGTCTGAAAAAACATCTGCAAAATCTCTAATGACCGGTATCTCTTCCAATTTCGCAGTCTTTTCTGAGTATCGACTATGTAGGCTAAGTACCTACACATCCTTGTCTCAGTAACTTCTTGGCCTGTATCATCGTCAGACAACTCGCTTGTTTAGGTGACTTTCTGCCATAAAACACCACCTTTGACGGAGTCATAAAGTTAACACATTTCTTTTAGCAATCAATTACTGCCTCGTAATTGAATAACCAATCCATTCCCAGTATAACATCAAATTCCCCAAGTTTAATTGGTATTAAATCCACCATCATTTCGTGGCCCTTCATATCCACCCTACAGTTCTAGTATATAAACCTAACAGGAATCACCTCCCTATTCGCAATCTCTATGCTTAAAAGAAAATCTAATTCTTCCTGAAACAAATCTAAGTTCTTAGCAAAATCATCGGATATAAATGAACAAGTAGCACCAAAATCAAATAACACAAGCATTAATACCATTGATCGGAATAATACCTGACACCACATCCTTTGACTGCACAGCGTCTTGCACGGTCATATTGAAAGTTCTGGCAGTGGGTCGGTTTGATGGCACTGGCCCAGTGATAGTCAATGTACAACTGTTGTTGCTTCCCTTACCTCCATTTGCACCTCCCACTGTCTTTCTAGGGCAATCATGAGCCATATGATCCTTTGACCCGCAAGTGAAACAAGCTCCCTTCTTTGGGCTAAGACAATTTGGTGCAATGTGACCCTTCTAGCCACAATTAAAACAAACTCGCTTACCCTTCAAACACACACCAGTGTGGTTCTTTCCACAAGTAGTTCAAGCTTCAAACTTCTTCTTTTGTTGACTTCCTTGTTGTCCTCCTACATTTGGATTTTCATTCCACTTCTTCTTCTGGTTATTACTTCCATTATTGCTTCCACCATCCTTATTTTCACTCTCACTCTTCCTCTTCTTTTATTTTTGATTATACTTGGTTAAGGCATCGCTTCCACCTTTCGTTATAATTGCCTTTTCTAGTACTGCTACAAACATATTTAACTGAAACATTGAAACTTTGCTATATAGTCAGGGCTTCAACCCCTATTCAAACCTTCTCGCCTAATGCTCATCTATATTGACCTGATACGGAGCAAACCTTTCCAACTCATTAAACTTCGTAGCATACTCTGGCACAGACATGGTTCCTTGCTTTAGTTCCAAGAATTGAACCTTCATCTGGTTCCGAGAACTTGTTGGAAAGTACATCTCGAAAAACATTTCTTTGAACCTATCCCACACTATTATTCCCTGTCCCCCATGAACCTTATTTATCTTCCACCAATAACTAGCTTCAGATTTAAATATAAACATTGCAAAGGTGGTTTTTTGATCCTCTTTGACCCTGGAAACGTCAAAAACCTTCTCCATTTCCATGATCCAGGTTTGGGCTTCAACTGGATTCATAAACTCTTAAAACTCTGGCGGTCCAACTGCTTTAAAGTCCTTAAAAGTCATGACTTGAACTTGCGGTTGATTCGCAAGTGCTCCTATTAATAAGGTCACCAATTGCTAAACCGGGTTACCATTAGCCTCGTTATTGTTGTTGTTAGTAGACCCCTCAGGAGGTGGTTGTTGGCGTAGTTGTCTTCTTCTAGGAGCTATTTTCTGTTTAAGATATACGCTTATTAGATCACCACTCAATTTCTAAAATATTTAAGATTTAACTTAAACATTCTATGATTAAACCTTAACACATAACATTTAAATAATTTCAATATCTTATTCATTCATAATTTCTAAAACATAGAAATGATATCATCTCTGCTATCTACATTAACTTTCCTGAACTTGAAAAGTTTCAGGATTACATACTCATCTTACCCTCATTATTTATCTCGAAATATGGGATTCACAATTTATTTAACACATAATTAATCATATAACTTATTACTCTTCCTATTTTGGCATATTAAGTCGTCGAGCAGCTTCTCTATGCTCTTCTTCCATGATACAAAACATCGTTCTACGATCCATCATATACCATGGCAAGTCTTTGAACTAAGCTGGGTAATAAAAGACTTGGTCATGGGCCCTATCAATCATAGAATGAAAAGCATAATCCATTTCATTCATCTTGGGCATCTTCGTCTGAACCTTGTCTTCAACACGATCTACATGCTAAGTAGTCTCAACTTCAGTCTTCATCTTTTCATTCTCAGCCAATAGCTGCTCTTGATGACTCTCTATATGAACTAGGTTCCATTCTACGTTCCCAATATGTATGTCGAGATCCTGAATCTCCACACCTTTCTACTCTATAGTAGCCTGACGCATGTCAGCCAGCTCCTTCAGCTCCTCAACCTTAGCCTGTAATTCTATATTAGTCATATAATTCATCATACATCCCAGCTGCAATGGAGTTTGGTGGAAACTCCAAATGATCCTCTTCCTCACCCTCTACTTCTATCCCCTCAGAGTCCTCCTCCTCGGTATCAAACACATGCTCATACCCCTGTCCTTCAACAGCGACCAACAGAGAAGGCTCCCTCTGGATCAACTGCTCCCGAACAATATGGACATCTCGGGGCTCCTCATCTTTACGCACCTGAGGTATCTCCTCCCTAGCTTGACTGGATCCTTCAACGTTAGACATCCTGACAACAAAATACTTTAAGTTTTATTTTCTATGTGACACTCTTCGATACTCGTGAGCATATAAGTTGTTAACAAATAGACACATAAAGTTTTTTATTATTTATCTTTAATGAATTCCTTAATCCATTTCTTAAAACTCGATAAGAGTTATCACCACTATGTTTTTGATCTCCTTAAAGGTTACTTCCTAAGGTTTCCCCCACCTAAGGTTCATAACCTAAAGCTTTGATACCAACTTGTGACATCCCCAAATTCGGGTACTCTATTCCCACAAGATTTGGTGCTCATTATCCAAAATAATCACATCCAACTACTCATAATCTAGGATAAAGACATAAATTAAATAACTTAAATATTAATCTTCCCTATTAAAGGGTAACATCATCTTAAAACAAATCCCAGGTAATCTAACCTTAAATTATTACATAAGTTTGCGGAAAACATCATAAAAATAAATAAGTCTCATAACACATGGATTCTATTAGATAAAACCAAACAAGTCTTCATCATTTGGACATCTTGCCCTTGGCCTTGCAAGAAGACGGCTCGTCAACTTTCTCAACTTTAGCTGCAGTGTTATATGCAAGATGTCGACATCGGGATTTTTATTTGTCCCTCTCTGTTCTTGTCTTTTGGTGTTCTCGTGTTAGGTAAGATTTGTTTGAAAAAAACAAGTTTGTAAAGGTCCGACATGTATATGTCGACGATTTGACTGTAAGAGTCGCCAGTTGGTATTTTTAAATGGTTGCACCAACTCAATCGAGAAATGGTTTGAACATAGACCTAGTGATGCGACACTATTTAACTGGTCTGTGAAACTGAGATTCATTAGGGTCCGGGGGCTTGATTATGCAGGACTTGAAATGTATATATATATATATATATAAACGATAAATGGTCACGAAGTGATCTCTAGGCCTGACAGAATGTATATATATTTACACATATTAATATATATATATATAAAAGCGGTAAACGTACCGGATGTGTATATCCAGGCTCAATCGAGTCGAATTCGAGAATAGTATATATATATATATATATATATATATAAGTATTTATATATATAAAAAGCGATGGCAGCTCAGGATGTATAGCGAAATCGGTCAAAATGAGTTTGATGACGGGAGATATATATATATATATATATATATATATATATATATATATATAAGTATTTATATATATATGAAAGCAGTAAACGCTATGAATATTATATTCGGGCTCAATCGAGTCATAGCTCGATAATGATTTATATATATATATATATATAAGTAATAAAAGCAACGGATCAAAAATCCGGGCATACGCACACAACACGACTCTTAACATGAATAAGTATGTATGACCAAAATAGCATTTATGGGTTTCCGTTAAGCAGTCTGTTGAGCTGTTTTGCGTAGTTTGCGCTTGGAAGTCAAGATATGGTTCTTGTAGGACTTATTTTGAAGAAGTTTAAGTTTAAATGAGTTGATTTGATTTGAGTTGAGTTTATTTAGTAAAATGACCATTTTGCCCCTCCCGGGGTTGTTTCTGACTTTGGCGCAGTTGTAGCGGTCTTTCCCCAGGGTTATCTCTGAGATTGTCATGATGTTGACTCTGAATGTCCTCAGCGTTATCTCTGAGGTTAGCTTGACTTCCCGGGGTTGACTCTGGGCATTAAACTGGATCTCCCGGGGCTATCTCCGGGGTTGGAATTGATGTTGTGGTCCTCCAGGGGGAGATTGTTAGGGATATGCATGTGAATGATATTCCTATTTACATATGATTTGATTATGATATATATATGAATGAATATGCAAGTATGCTTGCATTAAGAAAAGATGTAAAGTCCTTTGATAGATTATAAAATATATATGTACAAGGACTTAGAATGAATTGATCAAATATGTTAGGCTGATCCTACATAAGCAAAACAACTTTGTAAAGTCCTTAAAAAGAAATGATGTACAAGGACTATAACTATAGAAAGATCAAGCATGTTAGGTTGATCTTATGATGAAATAGATAGGCTTGTCTGGTCGTCGAGCACTACACCAGTAATCGTAGTCTGCCAGGAGAGTCAAGGAAAACTCGAGAGCTATCGAGGTAGAATCGTAGTCTGCAAGACAGTAGATCTCGGAGTTCATAGACTGCCAGGAGAGACGAGGAAGGATCGTAGTGTATTGAGGAGTACTTCCTTGGAGCCGTAGTCTGCTGAGGAAGTTATGTTCAGAATCGTAGAGGCAGCCTGCCTACGAGCCGATCGATCATCTGCCGAAGCCAAGTCAAGAATCATAGACTACACACGGAGTCGTTGAGTCAACTAATGTCAAAGCCGAGTCAAGAATCGTAGACTACACTCAGAGCCGTAGAATCTACTAATCGTATCAGAGGCAGAGATTGTAGTCGAGCAAGATTAGATGAAGACAACAAACACAATGACAGAAATGGTAGAGTGTTAAGATCTGATCTCGGAGTCATAGTGTCTGCACAGCCAAAGCTGAATCGTTGAGTGAAGAACTAAGACCTCAACAGATTTTCTCACAAAGCCCAAGTAGAATCATAGAGCAAACATGATTCTCAATAATTGAGCACTCCCAGAATATCCAACGGAATGAAGCTTCTGGTCTAAGCTGCAAAGATACATCCCACCTGAAGGAAACTAGAGAGCACTCAACAAATGGCATGCAAGCTAACGAAAGATCTAAGCACCAACAAAATCAACATCCATATTGAGTTGTGAAGCCATTCGAGATGAAGTCTTCCATAAGTTGATTAGAAGAAGACTTCAGTAACTGACTAAGGAAAGTCAGAAAGTCCAGTAGTTGTCAAGCAGACAGAAGATGATGATCTTGGAAACAACCAGGATCGTAGTGTTTGCCAAACAAAGAAAGAACTGATGGAGTGTACACTAAGATACTGGTCAACCTCTGAAGAACAAGGCTAAAGTGATTAAGCTTTGGGTCAGTCCATTGATGATAAGTGAATGGGAGATCACAAGGAGAAAGCGAGTTGGACACACCACAAATCTGAAGTGTGTTGTTAATCAGAAGGGGCCAGAGTAAAGAATCAAGCCATCAGTATTTAAGATCAGCCGAGGCAAACAAAAGTGTTGAGGAACTGCACAAGAGAAGGAAGAGGTGTTCTACATTGAAGATCGAATCAACACTCTTCAAGATTATAGTGTTGACTCTACATGTCAATGAGCAATAGTCAACAAGACACTACGATCAGGTTCAAGAAAGCAAGCATCAGAATCGTAGAGTTCGGTCATCCGAAGATTGAAGCATTGGCAACGGTTTAATCTGAAGGTTGGTATTGGAACAAGAGCTTATTGACAGCATCGATGCAAAAGGACAACCTCTGATCTAGAAATCAGAAGGGGGAAATAAAGTTGTCGACCTACCCAAGACATCAAAGTAACATCTCTAATGGGGTAGGTGAAACAATATACTGCAGTCTACACCAAACAACTTGAGATCTGTGAAGCAATTTGAATAGCTCTCAATAGCTACTTTCCAACGGGAAGATTGTCAAGGAGTATAAATCAGAAAGAGCTTCAAAGATCAAGGGTTGCTGGAGTTGCTGAGTTTGAAGAAATGGTGGGTTGATCTAACCATCGTAAAATAGTGAGTGACCAATGAAGGTCTGAAGGCTCACTCTACGATCCACCAAGAACACTTAGAGACAGACAAAGAAAGAAGTAGAAGTGAGAGTTATACAATGTAGAAGTGAGAGTTCTACTATAAGAAAAGTGTTCTGAACTGCCGAGAGAAAGAAGAGCATCAATGTCATCTAGATGTCCATCATGGGAAGACTCTAAGTACTAGAGAGAAGAGCCTATAGTCATCTTAGCAAGTCTATCAGGAGAAGACATCAGGTATCAATAAAGAAGATCACCAAAGCCATCAAGAAAGAAGAGCATGAGAAAGTTTCTAAGTACCTAGCAGAAGAGCTTACATTCATCTTAGAAACCCATCATGTGTAACCATCAAGTATCAAGAAGAATGATCTTCAAGGCAGTTCATCAAGAGATCATCAGAAGTGGTTGAGTAACTGAAGAAGCTGAGCATCATGCAACACTCAACTGCACTTCTAGGATGATCACGCCAAGCTGCTAGGTACAAAAGATGATCAGAGCTTAAAGACATCTTAGCAGCTCAGCACCAACAACAACAACAAACAAACAACTCAACAATAAGAAGCCAGGACCTAAGGGGTCCTTGTCCAGAGGGACTAAATGAAGTTCTAAGCCTGCTGAGCTTGAAGAGTTCCTAGGGAACTAGAGAAGTTCCAAGGCTGCTAGCCTTGAAGAGTTCTTAGTGAACTGAAGTCCTAAGGTTGCTGGCCTTGAAGGAATCTTAGTGATTCAGGGTGCTGCCCTTCCTTAGTGGAAATCCTGCTAGTTGAAAGCAGAAGAGTGGATTAGGAGATTGAGTCTTTGAACCACTTAAAATCCCTTGTGTTATTTACTTTATGTCATTTACATTATGTACTTAACTGATATAACTGCTATGTATGTATTAACTGCTTACAACTTAACTAACTCTAAGAACAATATATATATATATATATATATATATGTTTATGAATATATCAATGAAGGGGATCTTTTACTTATTCCGCTGTGCTTGAAAAGATTCTTATGTTTGTTATATGCTAATTCATTAGCAATACAAAATAAAAAGGAAAAGTATTTGAAAATTAAAAAGGATCTATTCAACCCCCCTTCTAGATCTATTGTGTGCCTACTGGGAACTAACAATTGGTATCAGAGCATGTACTCACGCTATGTTCAAAAGCTAATCGCTTTAAGTCTAATCCTAGGCACTAACATTGTTCTAAACTTGGTTTAGTAATAAGTCACTTGTTATATGCAGATGAGCTCACACGTTGGAAATACTGTGTATAGGTAAATGTGTATATACCCCTGAAGCTGCTCAGATTGGTCCATGCTCTTAATTGCCATATCTACAAGACCAATTCTTGTCCTCGGTCAATCTTGTAGTCTGAAGACCAGGCTAGGAAGCTCAAGAGACATCAACAGAAAAGTGCCAAACATCCACCAGCCTGAAAAGATGAAAAGTCCATACATGCTAAGAAATGCATATCCAGAGAAGAAAGAAGAACTTCTCAAACATGTATCTGGCTAACCAGCAGCTGGATGTAAACCTTGTGAACTCAAGGATGTAAAAAAACTAAAGATGTTGAGATTATCTTAGCTTGCATCCTCAAGACCATGACTGATTAATTGAAGGTCAACTGGAGCAACTAGTTGTCAAGAGCAAATGAGAAACTATGCACATCAATGCCTAAACTCAGTATATCTAAGATAAATGACTGTTAAGAAACTGACAATAAAAAGGTACGGTTCCTCACTAATATAAATATGTACATCATGATTGCACCTCCTTATGAACTATAACAGTATTCTTTCAAAGAATCATAATCTACCTAAAAAGGTGAAGAAAGAAAGTACACCAAGGGTGGAAACTCAAATGCTTACAAACTTTCTCTCCATCCAAGTTTTAGGTTGCAGATGACATATTGAAAGAAATTTGAAATGGGTCATAAGAATATCAAAGGTTAAATTAATCTAATTTGGAGTAATCTTTGTTGATGGGTTATTATGTATGTACAAACCCATGTTCTAAGTGTTTGATAACACACAGAGTATGATCAGTTCTACAAGAGTATCTTGATGATTCATAGAAACTGATCACCTCCATGAATTAACCAGATACAAATAAATCGTAGAGTTGATTCTCACTCTGTGAACATTTGAACCCTGTGAACATAACTAAGCAAATGATGAAACCATCAAAGAAAAAGAGTGTTTTATTAAAATAGAAAATCTTACACACACTCAACATCATGCATCTCAAAATGTATTATCTAAATTTGTTACATGCATGAATATGATTGTTTGTGATTAATATGATGATTATCCGAATATATGAGGAACAGGGATTTAGAAAACTAACCTAGCAGGACCCATTTAACCATGGGTACCAAAAATAGAAATTTATAACCTGCAGGTACTTGGTCTATCTGGCCACACTAAGGAATGTTGAAGTAGATGACTTCAGTCAAGAAGATTGAACCAGCAGAAGGCTTAAGACTGTTCTGAAATAATTCTGATAATATTCCTATATGTCAAAGCCTGACCTTGAAGACTTGGTGAGCTAATCAGAATGAAGCTCACATTGTTGCTGATCCTTATAAGGAAGCAGGCCATTCAACCAAAGATAAAAAAGGTCATATATGCTCAATCATGCTAAGCATATCATATGAGAAGAATCCTTAAGGAAGCTCATATCAGAGGATCATCGAGCATCAAACATAAGAAACTCATTATGAAGACCCCAACTTTTATGAATAAAGATGAATTTTCTATAAATATCATTTTTGAATATTATGGAGTGAATTTAATATAATGTTATAGTTGTGGGTAATATTTATAATTTTTTGCAAAGTACACATGAGTTGTTATATTATATTATTCGATTGGTGGGGGAATATTCAATTTAACGGGGAATATTAAATGCAATGACCTGAATCATTTATGGACCCCATAATGAAATTATTGTCGGATTGAAAAAATGACAAAAATATCTTTTATAAAAATAACGGCGAAAGTTTTACCATTAAGCTTTGTTAGAATACCCGGTGGTTAAAATATAATGTCTGGCGTTGTTGGGCGAGATAGCACATGGTATTACACACATAATTTTTTTGAATTATTGATTCTTACGTGAAGAAGGCACTTTACTTTCGATAATTATTACGATAATTCTTTATTCGATATTTTATTTTATTGATTCAATAATTGTTTGCGTTGATATTTTATATTATTGTTGTTTCATAATTGTCATTTGCAAAGTATTTCCCATTATCAAATCAATAATTCATATTATTTGAATAATATTATTAGATAGCATTATTGGCAATGTCTAGAAAGTTATGTCGAGGAGAGGTTTGGTCACCTAATTGCGGCATGATGAGAGAAATCCTTATCGAAAAAAGCCCTCTTTCACAGGAGCGGCTTTGGTTGTCATTATTGTGATTACATAATATTATTTGTGAATAATTAATTATTGATTTATATGATAAGAAATATTTATTTTATGTGAACATAAATGATGGATAGGAAAATATTTATTTTATGTGGTTATAAATGAAGGAATTAATGTTGAGGTGTTTTTATCGGTATTTTTTATCGGATTGGAGGTATTAAAAAAATCAAATCGGTGTTCTTAAAGCTCTATTGCGTGAGTTATAATTTTAATCCGACCGTTGGATCATTGTGATTTTTTGGATATGATATGCATATATAAGTTGAGTATTTGTCCACAAATTTTGAACCATCAAAAATTAACGTATGCTTTGTTATGAATTTTAAGAGGTGTTGAAAATTGTCCGTTTGTGGAATTCGAATATTTTTTGTTTGAAATTTAGAAAAACTTTCTTCTACAAAGTTGTAGAGAATTCGATTTCGTGTGGAATGGACATAAAACTCGTATTTTTCTGATAAAAGGGTTATTTTTATGAATTATCGAAGTTTTGGAAAATAAATGTTTTTATTAAAAACATGGTGGACCCCAATTTTTGGTTGGTGTGGAAAGTTGCTGATTTTGGTGGGGCCCACTAGTTGTGGCTAAGTTTTGGTCAAGAAAATGTGCGTGGAAAAAAATAATAGTATTATTTTATTATTTAGTCTCCTATGGCGTTCTAGCATTTTCCTATAAATAGGCGCTTATGTTAGAATTGAAAATCACACCAGAATCGAGAGAATTCTTCTTCTATAATCTTGAGCGTATTTCTTTAGAGTTTTAGAAAGATTTGAGCTTAGAAAATAGTGAAAGTTTTCTTCAAGAATGTCCCCGCTATACCAGTTGGAATACTCTTCTTTTCTAGGTAAGGGATGTTATTTTTGTTCAATATTCGCTTGAAATAATATTTTCTTCCATACTCTGTAGTATGTAAGTAATATTATTTCATTTTAGATTTCAAATTCTATACTCGTTTTGTTAAAATTTTGGCTTCTATACTCCATGAAATTGGTAGAATATCTTTGATATTTGCGCGTCATCCAGTATCTTTTCATGGAAATATTATTCTGAGCATTCTTGATAAGTTTTAACTTTTTAATGCCGGAGTACTATTCACGAGGTTACTATTCCTGAAATACTATTCACGGGGTACTATTCACTTGAGTACTATTCTCCCGAAGGTACTATTCATGATAAAAATTGATTCGTTTTCGGTCCAAATTATTTTTGGTACAATATTATTCTTAAATTTTACTCCACAAAGAAGTATCATATTGACAATTTGGACATTATTGATTTATGGATAAATTAAATTATAAATCTTTAAAAATTTATCCTTGAACTTGTTTTATTGAATTCTTATATCATTGTCATCATCCTCATGTTTATATTATGTTGAAAGTCATCTGTGGCACACATAGTGCATAGATGGACTTGGTATGATTATGACCGAGGATTATTCGATATAATCATGGCCAGTAATGTTACAAATGATGTGGTAAAAGTCCTCATTGGCCATAGTGCATTGATGGGCGAGTTGTTGGCATGATCATGACCATTGATGAATACGAATATCCTTGGCCGTAGTGCATGGATAATTTGTGGTCGTGATACTAAAAGAATATCCTTGGCCGTAGTGCGGGGGTGATTCGATGATGTGGATTATTTATTAAAATTTGAGTCTCGGTGATAAAAGTGATGAAAAACCTTTTAAATCATAGAAGATAGTAGATTTTATGCTCTACTTGACTCTTACAATGGATTGCTTGTTCATGCGATTAAACTTGATGTTTGTTATATTTTATCGGTTTAACAAACTTGTTGAAGGCTAACGATAAATTATTACGCATTATCTTAGTCATAATATTTCTTCTTGGGCTAGTTGAGCTCACCCTTTTGCTTTCATTGTCCTCTTGAGGAAATGAGAACGTGGCGGGACTAGTCGGGGAATGGAGTGGCGGTCGAGATGATAGCATTAGTAGTCCTCACTATTCTATGAAATAGTGTGATAATAAATGTATTGAGGACTCCATTTGAGTTGAATCTTATCTAGAAGACAATATTCATTTTAAAACTCTCGGTTTATGTTTTGTAAGTATTTTACCACGATAGTTGTATTATTAAGTTGTATTTGAATTTTGTACCATGTATTTGGCGACTCAAGATGGGTGATGTATACCTATTTTTTGGGGCGTCACGGTTGGTATCAAAGCTTAGGGATATGATCCTGGGGTGAGATGTGAGACAAGAACTAGGAGGAGAGAGGCGGGAATTCCTTCGCTAGTATGACCTACCTGAGTTTATTTGGTATTTAATTGGTCGGTCAGAGTATAGGGATAATATATGACATGTCAATTAACCCTTGTTTTGTGGCAGTATTTGAAAATGACATCCGAGAATGTTGAGAATAGCAATGGAGCACAGGAGACCGTTGAGTCTCCATAGATCAATAATCGAGATAATGTGCATCGAGAAGGCAACAATCCTCATGCAAACAACAACAACGACCAAATGATGAGCGATGGAATGTTCGGAGGCTTTATGCAATTCATGCGACATCGGTGAGAGAGACTCTGTCCAAAATCTGGGGTTGAAAACACTAGGCAACTCTCGTACGGTCATTACTAAACAGTTCAAGGAACTGGGACCACCGGAGTTTTTTGGAGAGCCAAAACCACTTAAGGCGGAGACGTAGATAAAGCAGATCAACAAGATATTTGATGTCTTGGGATGCTCGGAGGAGAAAAAGGTTCCCTTTGCCACCTTCATATTGCGAGCGAAGCGATTCTTGGTGGGAATCATAAAAGCGTACTCAACTGCCGCTTGAAGATGTCTTGGGAGAAGTTCGAAGAACTGTTCAATGACAAGTACTTTCCCAAAGTATTAAATCACATGAAAGAGGTAGAGTTCATTAAAGCTGGAGCAAAACAACATGGCCAGTGTCACGATCTGAAGCCAAGTTTGCTAAGTTTGTCCTAGTTTGCGTCCCACTTGGTTGATAATGAGGAGAGAATGATACGGATGTTTCTAAAAGGTTTGAAACCCGAGATACGTCAATACCTTATCTCTCACAAGCTTTGTTTGTATTCAGATGTTGTGAATACGACTCAGTTATTGGAACGTGATAATGAGTCAACCCAACCAAGAGAGAGCTGCTGGAAAAATGATAATACCAGTGGTAGCAGTCATCGAAGCAGTGACAACAAATGTGGAGGAATCAACATGCGAAATGGTAACCACTTGGTGGTAATCATGGCGAAGACAATAAGAGTGGACATTTCGAAGAGAGATTCAACAATGATGGAAAGGCGTCAGCACCAGCACCCATTGTTAAGAAAGAAGAGCAACCACCTATCATATGCTTCAAATGCGGAGGGGAGGGATACATCAGTCTAAACTGCGCGATGCAGTCCAAAGCGTGTTATAATTGTGGAAGAAAAGGTCACCTAGCCCAATTTTGTCGTTGCACCAAAGATAAATCCAATTTGGGATGGAGGCACCAAAGGTAGTCCCATAAAAGTCAAAAGCCGTAGTAGTTCAAGGAGGCGTTTGTGTGACCTCCCGAAAGCAAGGAACCCGAGCGAGGTCATCACGGGTAAACTTATCATAAACTCTAGTGAAGTCTATACCTTATTTGATCTGGGTTCTACCCATTCTTTTATTTCTCTACTTGCGCTCAGCGTTTAAATTTGACTCAGGAGAAATTAGACTTTGACTTATCTGTTGAAACTCAGTTGGGAGAAACCTTTATTACATCCACTTTTTATAAGTCTTGTTTGGTTCAAATCGGTACCCTCACATTACCTGTCGATCTTATTTCATTGAAAATACTTGCATTTGACGTAATTCTAAGGATTGATTGGTTAACTACTCATCATGCAAAAATTGATTATTTTAAATAAGGTTGTTAGCTTTCATATTCTAACCAACCTATTATGCGAATTCAACAACCAAACCATTAAAATCAATCACTTTCATCTCTCAAGCCATAAAGCTATTCGTTTATTGAAAAATGGATGTCAAGCTTTCTTAGCTCATATCACAGATTTAAACAAAAATACATCGATTTTGAATGATATTTCTATTGTTAAAAATTTCTGGCGTATTCCACTGAAGAACTTCACTTGCCTACCCCAGGCGTGAAATTGAATTTTGTATCGACCTTGAACACGATACAAAACCCATTTCCAAAGCCCCATATCGAATGGCTCTATTGAACTTGAGGAGTTAAAGACCCAATTACGAGAATTGTTAGACATCGGTTTCATTATTCGTCTAAATCGTCTCCTTGGGGTGCTCTGTTCTATTCGTTAAGTGAAGAAGAAAGATGGGAGTATCGACTTTGTATTGATTATCGGGAGTTGAATCATGTCACCATCAAGAATAGGTACCCATTGCCACGTATTGATGACTGTTTGACCCGATTTGCAAGGCGCCAAATTCTTTTCAAAGATCGATCTTCATTCGGATATCATCGATTAAAGATTAGAACCGATGACATTCCAAAGGCGGCTTTCGAAAACTTCGATGCGGGCATTATAAATTCCTAGTCATGTCTTTTGGATTGACTAATGCTCTCTTTTGCCTTCATGGATATGATGAGCCAGAGTATTCAAGGAATATTTGGATCACTTTGTGGTCGTCTTTATTGATGACATCCTCATATATTCAAAAAGCGTGTGAAGATCATGAGCAACACTTGAGGTTGATACTCAAAAAGCTTCGTGAAAACAAGCTTTATGCCAAGTTGAAGAAATCTGAGTTACGGCTTGAGGAAGTAGCATTCCTTGGGCACGTAGTATCAAGTCATGGAATATCTGTTGACCCGAAAAAGATTGAAGCTATTCAAAGTTGGAAGCAACCTAAATCGATGGCCAAAAATCGTAGCTTTCTCGGCTTAGTTGGTTATTATCGGAGATTAAGTAGAAGGGTTTTCTCGAATCGCTACTCCATTAACTTTCGTGACTCGAAAAGATACAAAATTCGGTTGGAGCGTGGAATGTGAGAAGAGTTTTCAAGAACTCGAGAGAGACTCATTTACACTTGTTACGACAATACCATCTGGCTCGGAGGGATTTGTCATCTATAATGATGCTTTAGGCAAAGGGTTAGGATGTGTTCTCATGCAACATGGGAAAGTCATAGCCTATGCCTCTCGGTAACTCAAAGAATATGAGAGGAATTATCTTACTCATGATCTAGAGTTGGCAGCTGTTGTCTTCGCACTTAAAATTTGGAGGCATTACTTGTATGGGGAGAAAGTGGAGATCTTTACGGATCATAAAAGCCTCAAATATTTCTTCACCCAAAAGGAACTCAACATGCGACAACGACGTTGGCTTGAACTGTTGAAAGATTATGATCATACCATTCAATACCATCCTGGTAAAGCGAACGTAGTAGCTGACGCATTGAGTAGAAGATCATATCTGCGAATGCGAGTGCGATATTGTCAACGCTGAAGGCCCATTTTATATGACTTGCAAAGGATGGAGATAGAGTTAAAGACTCTCGGGACCCATGTGATGATGGTAAATATCTGAGTAGAACCGACTTTAATCGATAAAGTTAAAGTTGCTCAAGCCACAAACACAGGCGATGCGTCGTATGAGGAAGAAAGTGCAAGAAGGTGCTATATCGGAAGCAAGAATCGATGAAGAAGGAATACTTGAGTCAACTCCGGACTTTGTGTTCTAACGACCACGATTTAAAGTATAAAATCATGATGGAGGCGCACACAACACATTTTGCAATCCATCTTGGGAGTACCAAAATGTATCGTGATCTTGACATACATTTTGGTGGAGCAATATGAAGAGAGAGATCGCGGAGTTTATCTCAAGGTGTGTAACTTATCAATGAGTCAAGGCGGAGCATCGAGTACCAAAATGTCCAATGAAACCACTTGAAATTCCAGAATGGAAGTGGGAGCATATTACCATGTACTTTGTTACCGGTCTTCCCAAGGTTTCTCAACGCATAGATGTGATTTGGGTCATTGTTGATAGATTAACCAAGTCAGCTCATTTCTTACCTATATAAGAAACTTATACACTTCAAAGTCTTGCTCGTATGTATATAAATGAGATCGTAAGATTGCATGGTATGCCAGTATCCATAGTTTCTGATCGAGACCCAAGATTCACTTCAAGATTTTGGGTTAGTTTGCAAAAAGCTATGAGCGCAGATTTACGATTTAGTTCGACTTATCATCCTCAAGCGGACGAGGCGATCGAGAGGACTATTCAAACTCTTGAAGATCTATTAAGACTCTGTGTCCTTGACTTCAGGGAAGTTGGGACAAGTTCTTACCATTGGTGGAGTTTTCCTATAACAACGATTATCAAGCAAGTATTGGCATGGCTCCATTCGAGGCGTTGTATGGAAGAAAGTGTCGTTCTCGATATCTTTGGGATGAGGTGGGTGAAGCAACGTTGTTGGGACCGGGAGTTGATGCGTATGACTACGGAAAAGATTCAAATGATCCGACAACGTATAAAAACCTCACAAGATCGACAAAAGAGTTATCTTGATCTTCATCGAAAGGGCGTGGAATTGATATTGGAGAACATGTGTTTGTTACGTGTTGCTCCATGGAAAGGAGTTACGAGATTTGGAAAGAGAGAAAGCTCAATCCTCGATTCATTGGCCCATTTTAATCCTCGAGCGAGTAGGAGCGTGGCTATAGACTACGCTTTACCTCCAGTATGTCTCGTGTTCATAATGTTTTTCACATATCTATGTTACGTAAATATGTGAAAGACCAAACACATTATTGAGTTAGAACCGGGATGAAATAGCGGAAGATTTAACGTATGAAGAGGTTCTTGTTAAAATCTTGGATAAGAAGGAGCATATTTTACGCTCGAGGTTATACCTCAAGTCGAAGTTTGTGGAGAAACCACGATGTTGAGGAAATGACTTGGGAGTTAGAATCTGAAATGAAATCAAGGTATCCTCACCTCTTCATCATACCGGTATGTATGTACTTTTAATTTCGAGGGCAAAATTTCATAAGAAGGGGAGGTTGTAAGACCCCAACTTTTATGAATAAAGATGAATTTTCTATAAATATCATTTTGAATATTATGGAGTGAATTTGATATAATGTTATAGTTGTGGGTAATATTTATAAATTTTGCAAAAAAATCGTGAGTTGTTATATTATATTTGATTGGTCGGGGAATATTCGTTTTAACATAGAATATTAAATGCGACGAACAATCATTAGTGGACCCCACAATGAAAATTATTGTCGGATTGAAAACGACAAAAATATCTTTTATAAAAATAACGGCGAAAGTTTTACAGATTAACTGCTTGAATACACGGTGGTTAAAATATAGTAATACTGCGTTGTTGCATGATAGCACACGGTATTACACAATATTTTTGAATTATTGATTCTTACGTAAGAAGGGTACTCTTTCAATAATTATTACGATAATTCTTTGTTCGATATTTTATTTTATTGATTCAATAATTGTTGCGTTGATATTTTATATTATTGTTGTTTGATAATTATCATTTGCCTGATATTTCCCATTATCAAATTAATAATTCATATTATTTGAATAATATTATTAGATAGAATTATTGGCAATGTCTAAAAAGTTCTTACAAGGAGAGGTTTTGTCACCTAATTGTGTGTCAGTAAGGAGAAATCCTTATCGGAAAGCCCCCTCTTTCTTGGGAACGGCCTAGTTGTCATTATTGTGATTCTGTAATATTATTTATGAATAATTAATTATTGATTTATATGATAAGGAAATAGTTATTTTATGTGAACATAAATAATGGATAAGAAAATATTTATTTTATGTGGTTATAAATGAAGGAATTAATGTTGAGGTGTTTTATCAGTATTTTTCAGATTGGAGGTATTAAAAAATCAAATCGGTGTTCTTAAAGCTCTATTGAGTGAGTTATAATTTTAATCCGACCGTTGGATCGTTGTGATTTTTTGGATATGTTATGATATATAAGTTGATATGTCCACAAATTTTGAGCCGGTAAAAATTAATGAATTTTAAGAGGTTGAAAAATTATCAGTTTGTGGAATTCGGATATTTTACATTTGGAATTTGAAAAAACTTTCTTCTACAAAAGTTGTAGAAAATTCGATTTTAGTGTGGAATGGATATAAAATTTTATTTTTTCTGATAAAAGGGTTATTTTTATGAATTATTGAAGTTTTGGAAAATAAACGTTTTTATTAAAAACATGGTGGACCCCACTTTTTGGTTGGTGTGGAAAGTTTCTAATTTTGGTGGGGCCCACTAGTTGTGGCTAAGTTTTGGTCAAGAAAATGTGCGTGGAAAAAAATAAATAATATTATTTTATTATTTAGTCTCCTATGGCGTTCTAGCATTTTCCTATAAATAGGCGCTTAAGTTAGAATTAAAAATCACACCAGAATCAGAGAATTCTTCTTCTATAATCTTGAGCGTATTTCTTTAGAGTTTTAGAAAGATTTGGCGTGAAAATAGTGAAAGTTTTCTTGAAGAATATCCCGCTATACCGGTTGGAATACTCTTCTTTTTCAAGGTAAGGGATATTATTTTTGTTTCAATATTAAGCTTGAAATAATATTTTCTTCCATACTATGTAGTATGTAAGTAATATTATTTCATTTCAGATTTTGAATTCTATACTCGTTTTGTTAAAATTTTGGCTTCTATACTCCATGAAATTGGTAGAATATCCTTGATATTTGCGCTTCATCTAGTATCTTTTCATGGAAATATTATTCTGAGCATTCTTGATAAGTTTTAACTTTTTTCATGCTAGAGTACTATTCACGGGGTTACTATTCTCGAAGAACTATTCACTTGAGTCATATTCACCCGGGGTACTATTCATGATAAAAATTGATTCATTTTTGGTCCAAATTATTTTTGGTACAATATTATTCTTGAATTTTACTACACAAAGCAGTATCATGTTGACAATTTGGACGTTATTGATTTATGGATAAATTAAATTATAAATCTTTAAAAATTTATCCTTGAACTTGTTTTATTGAATTCTTATATCATTGTCATCATCCTCATGTTTATATTATGTTGAAAGTCATATGTGGCCTGTAGTGCATAGATGGACTTGGTATGATTATGACAAAGGATTATTCGGTATAATCATGACCATAATGTTACAAATGATGTGGTAAAAGTCCTCATTGGCATGTAGTGCATTGATGAACAGTTGTTGGCATGATCATGACCATTGATGAATACACGAATATCCTTGGCCCGTAGTGCATGGATAATTTGTGGTCGTGATACTAAAGAATATCCTTGGCCGTAGTGCAGGGGTGATTCGATGATGTGGATTATTTATTAAGCTGAGTCTCAGCGATAAAAGTGATGAAAAACCTTTTAAATCATAGAAGATAGTAGATTTTATGCTCTACTTGACTCTTCTAATGGATTGCTTGTTCTACTGCAGTTAAACTTGATGTTTGTTATATTTTATCAGTTTAACAACTTTGTTGAAGAAGCTAAAGATAAATTATTTTGCATTATCTTAGTCATAATATTTCTTCTTTGGGCTAGTTGAGCTCACCCTTTTTCTTTCATTGTCCTCTTTAGGAAATGAGAGCGTGGCGGGACTAGTCGGGGAGCGGAGTGATGGTCGAGATGATAGCATTAGTAGTCCTCACTATTCTATAAAATAGTGTGATAATAAATGTATTGAGGACTCCATTTGAGTTGAATCTTTCGTCAGAAGATAATATTCGTTTTAAAACTCTCGGTTTATGTTTTGTCGTATTTTTTACAAAAGCAGTTGTATTATTAAGTTGTATTTGAATTTTGTACCATTTATTTGGCTATTTCAAGATGGGTGATGTATACCTATTTTGGGGGTGTCACTCTCCCAAGATGGAGTATCGGTGTCACCTACTAAAGTAGTTCACAGAAAGCGCCTATTTCACTCTAAGAGGTTGGGCATCGTGCAACCAATGGTTGGTTGACACATAACTGCTTATGCAGAGTCAGAGGAACCTACCATAAAGATAAATTCAAATCTACAAACAGTTATCAGAAACAATCGAAACTCTCTCCCTCCCATTTTAAAACCCTAGAATCCTTTTCGAAGCCAAAATCTCTTAACCCTCCAAAGCCTTGCCCAAATCATAGTCAACTATCTCTTTTAAGACTCCCTAAATCACATACCCATATACCTTGAACTCTTCAAATGGTAAAATGACGTGTTATAACAGGAATCCAACTCGGCTTCAAAAAGTTCGATAGATCAGAAACGAAGTGCAAGGACATACTTGAGCTCGTAAAGAAAGCTGGGTTCTCTTAGTGCTTGGAGGCTGACACTCCAGTCTATACAGAGCTAGTGAAGCAGTTCTACTCAAATGCTTCAATAGATTCTGGGCTTCTGACTACAAAGGTGAAAGGATCAAGTTTGAAGATAAGAGCATCAGACATCAATCATTGTCTAGGGTTTCCCAACCAAGGTCTGATAAGCCTGGATGAAGTCGACATTGAAGAAGGCAAGAGGCTAATGCAGTACCCAAGAAACCCTAGTCAGAAGGACATGAAGAAGGAGTTTCCTGAGGAATTAGAGTTTCTTACTGAGATAGTAGGCAAATTTATATTATGCAAGGATACGACACATGACACTGTGCTTGATCAACAACTGAAGATTATGTCCGCAATAGTTCTGAAGAAGAAAATCAACTTTGGAGTTATCTTATTTGATCAGATCTACAAATGGGTAGAAAAGGCTGAGTTGAAGAGGTCTACATAAAAACCCTTGACAAAAGTGTTTCATGGAAGACTGTCGAGTATAGTGCTAAAAAGGAAGCTGGGAAGCAAAATAAAGGATGATGAAGGAGAGCTTCTAAATGCTCACAAAGTAATGTCTCCTCAGCTGTTCATAAACTGGAAGAAGAACCCAAAGGAAAATAGGAGGCTAACAACAACTGGGGGCAGCAGAAAGAACTATGCTAAAAAAAGAAAGGCAAAAGAAGTGGAAAGTTCTGAATCTGGTGACTCTGTACCAACAGCAATCACACCAGCCAGGAAGAAATCCAAAGGTGTGAGGAAAACTGAGGCCCCACCAAGAAGTCTCTCCACAAAAGATAAGGATGAAGATGAAAAGGTCTCAATTACAGAGACTGCAAAGAGGAGAAGTAACAAACTATCTCAAGGGCCATCCAAAAAGAAAGCTAAGGTGGTAAACAGACAAGTCCCAATTTCCCAAGAAAGTTCATCTGACAAAAGGGAGAACGTAGAGTCAGAGGAAGAAAAGGGAACTAATGGTCTCAAGACCGAGTCCCCGAAGAACGAATCTAGCAATGAAGCTGAAGCTGGATTCATGGAAGAAAATGCAAAATCTGCTGATGAAGAAAAATGCACAAGCCCATTGGCTAACTCTTAGAGCATTCACTCTAATGATGAAGAAAAGCTACAAGATGACCCAACTGCATCTCCAAATGTAAATGCTCCAACAAGCCCAGATGATGGGTCAAATGATGTTAATTCTGAAGAAGGACATGCCCCTGCCAACGCTGAAAGTCAAAGAAGCTTGCCTGACAATTCAAAGGCCTCAGAGTCTGAAGAGGAAGAAGAGTCTGACTCTCCCATAGCTGAACCCCCAAGGAGAAGGAAGAGCTACAGATTACTTACTTAATTTGCCTCCAAGAAGATAAATGATCACTCTGCTACAATCATTGAATTAAGTGATGATGAATCTGAATCACAGGAAGAAAGTATTGAAGATGGGACTAGTAATGAAGAGGATGAATCCAAGGAAGATGTTGCTGAAGAAGGCTATGGTAATGAAATTCAGCAAGAAGAATTCACTGATAAATCTGATGAAAGGAGTCAGCAAGATTTAAGTTCAAGAAGTAAAGAATTATAGAAAGATTCTGGATCTGCAAATCAAAAATTAGAAGAACCAGAAAACTATCCTATCATCTCTCCAGTCAGGATTAACAGAAGAAGAATAATGGAAGGCTCGAATGAATCACAAGAAGTACTTCTAAAAATTCCAAGCCTAGAGATGGTGTCTCAGAACTTCCCAAAGGTCAAGAATTATGCAACAATGATAATCAAAGACCAGCCCCACTTCAAAGTCTACAAATATGCTGGCAACCACTATATTCCTTATGGTCGTAGAGTGGACTCTGAAGGAAGAAGGATTATGACCAAGGAGATCATCGTAGAGTCAGTTCATTCTACCACTAATGATATGCAATCCAAAATGAGAAGCTTTCATCTACTCAAACACTGTTGACCGACATTTCTTCATCCTCCAATAATGATTGGTACTCAACGATCTTTCAGATTCTCAACACTTTCGAAAATCTGTCCAAGGATGAAAATCGTAGAGACCAATCTGATGTTCAACAAAAGGCTGCCCAACCAGATGACCAAATTCCTACGGAGCAGAAGCTGATGAAAAACTCTGATGAGCTGATTGAGAAGATATCTCTAATCAATGAAGAATCAAAGAGGTTGACAGCAGCCAGAGATAATTCAGTTCAAGACAGACTCCAAGCAACGATGACTGATGTATCTCTCAAAATCAAAGAGAGAGATCACATCTATTTGAAGGCTATGAATGATCAGAAGGAAGATGCACTATGAGCGCAGAAGGCAAATAAAGAATAACTCCAAGTCCTCTCTGACAAGATTGACAACATGAATCAGTCTTTCTCCGTGCAACTTGAGCTGAGCTAACAAGAACTCAAGATTGAAGTTTCCAACTCCTCTTATCTAATGGAGTAACTTATGTCCATCATGGAACAACTCTCTCAAGTGATTAATGACAAAAAGGGGGAGAGAAAGAGGTATAGTAAGAAGTATTCAAGAAAGGGCAAGAAGAGCAGAAGGAAACAAGAGAAGAAGAAAGTAGAAGAAGAAGTTGGGTCATCATCTGAGGGGGAGCCAAAGGATGATGAGCCTGTGTTTGCAAAGGCTGAGGGGGAGCCAGAAGAAGAAGAAGAGAAACACACATCTAAGGAGGAACAAACAAAAGAGATGAAGTCCATGTGCCAGAGGGAGCAGGAGCAAACAAATCAAACAGATGAATAGTTGATCAACAGACATCTTGGAAATATACATGGAGCCAAAGAGGTACATCTCTAACTAGTTAGGTATGTTCTAGATCCAGGATGTAAAATGTCATAGTGTATTAAATTCCATATAATTATAAATGACATTCATGATTATCTATTTTAGAAATACAGTTGTTCACTATATATAAGATTCATTCATAACATGCATATGCACTTATTGTTTTTATCATAATCAAATAGGGGGAGATTGTTAGGAATAGGCATGTGAATGATATTCCTATTTATATATGATTTGATTATGATATATATATGAATGAATATGCAAGTATGCTTGCATTAAGAAAAGCTGTAAAGTCTATCGATACATTATAAAAACATATGTACAAGGACTTAGAATGAATTGATCAAATATGTTAGGTTGATCCTACATAAGCAAAACAGCTTTGTAAAGTCCTTAAAAAGAAATGATGTACAAGGATTATAAATATAGAAAGATAAAGCATGTTAGGTTGATCTTATGATGTAATAGATAGGCTTGTCTGGTCGTCGAGCACTGCACCAGAAATCGTAGTCTGCCAGGAGAGTCAAGGAAAACTCGAGAGCTAACAAGGCAGAATCGTAGTCTGCAAGACAGTAGATCTCGGAGTTCGTAGACTGCCAGGAGAGATGAGGAAGGATCGTAGTGTGTTAAGGAGTACTTCTTCGGAGCCATAGTTTGCTGAAGAAGCCATGTTCAGAATCGTAGAGACAGCCTGCCTACGAGCTGATCGAGCATCTGCCGAAGCCAAGTCAAGAATCATAGACTACACTCGGAGTCGTAGAGTCTACTAATGTCAAAGCCGAGTCAAGAATCATAGACTACACTCAGAGCCGAAGAGTCTATTGATTGTATCAGAGGCAGAGATCGTAGTCGAGCAAGATCAGATGAAGACAACAAGCACAACGATAGAAATCATAGAGTGCCAAGATCTGATCTCGGAGTTGTAGTGTCTGCACAGCCGAAGCTGAATCGTAGAGTGCAGAACTAAGACCTCAACAGACGTGCTCACAAAGCCAAGGTAGAATCGTAGAGCAAACACGATTCTCAACAATTGAGCACTCCCAGAATATCCAAAGGAATGAAGCCTCTGGTCTAAGCTGCAAAGATACATCCCACCTGAAGGAAACTAGATAGAACTCAACAAATGGCATGCAAGCTAACGAAAGATCTAAGCAACAACCCAATCAGCATCCAGATTGAGTTGTGAAGCCACTCGAGATGAAGTCTTCCAAAAGTTGATCAGAAGAAGACTTCAATAACTGACTAAGGAAAATCGAAGAAGTCACGATGGTATCAGGCGCATGTAAGACGACAATTTTGGAAGCAACCAGGATTGTAGTGTTTGCCAAAAAAAGAAAGAACTGATGGAGTGTACACTAAGATACTGGTCAGCCTTTGAAGAATAAGGCTAAAGTGATTAAGCTTTGGGTCAGTCCATTGATGATAAGTGAACGGGAGATCACAAGGAGAAAGTCAGCTGGACACACCACAAATTTGAAGTGTCTTGTTAATCAAAAGGGGCCAGCGTAAAGAATCAAGCCATCAGTATCTGAGATCAGTCGAGGCAAACAGAAGTGTTGAGGCACTGCACAAAAGAAGGAAGAGGTGTTCTACATTGAAGATCCAATCAACACTCTACAAGATCGTAGTGTTGACTCTACATGTTAATGAGCAATAGTCAACAAGACACTATGATTAGGTTCAAGAAAGAAAGCATCAGAATCGTAAAGTTCGGTCATCCGAAGATTGAAGTATTAGCAACGGTTCAATCTGAAGGTTGGTATTCGGACAAGAGCCTATTGTGAGCATCGATACAAAAGGACAACCTCTGATCTAGAAATCAGAAGGGGGAAATAAATTCGTCGACCTGCCCGAGACATCAAAGTAACATCTCTGACAGGGTAGGTGAAACAGTAGACTGCAGTGTCAGAAAGGCATGTTATGTCACATCTGCAGTCTGTACCAAATAACTCAAGATCTATGAAGTAATTTGAATAGCTCTCAAAGGCTACTTTCCAATGGGAAGATTGGCAAGGAGTATAAATTAGAAAGAGCTTCAAAGATCAAGGGTTGCTAGAGTTGTTGAGTTTGAAAAAATGGCGGGCTGATCTAACCAACGTTAAATAGTGAGTGACCAATGAAGGTCCGAAGGCTCACTATACGATCCACCAAGAACACTTAGAGACAGACAAAGAAAGAAGTAGAAGTGAGAGTTCTACAATGTAGAAGTGAGAGTTCTACGACAAAAAAAAGTGTTCTGAACTACTAAGAGAAAGAAGAGCATCAATGTCATCTTGATGTCCATCATGGGAAGACTCTAAGTACCAGAGAGAAGAGCCTACAATCATCTTAGCAAGTCTATCAGGAGAAGGCATCAAGTATCAAGAAAGAAGATCACTAATGCCATCATGGTGTCAAGCATGAGAAAGTTTCTAAGTACCTAGCAGAAGAGCTTACAGTCATCATAGAAACCCATCATGTGCAACCATTAAGTATCAAGAAGAATGATCTTCAAGACAGTTCATCAAGGGATCATCAGAAGTGGTTGAGTAACTGAAGAAGCTGAGCATCATGCAACACTCAACTGCACTTCTAGGATGATCACGCCAAGCTATTAAGTACAAAAGATGTTCAGAGCTTAAAGAAATCTTAGTAGCTCAGCACCAACAACAACAACAAATAAACAACTCAATAATAAGAAGCCAGGGCCTGAGGGGTCCTTGTCCAGAGGGACTAAATGAAGTTGCAAGCCTGCTGGGCTTGAAGAGTTCCTAGGGAACTAGAGAAGTTCCAAGGCCGCTGGCCTTAAAGATTTCTTAGTGAACTGAAGTCCCAAGGTTGTTGGCCTTGAAAGAATCTTAGTGATTCAGGGTGCTGCCCTTCTTTAGTGGAAATCCTGCTAGTTGAAAGTAAAAGAGTGGATTAGGAGCTTGAGTCTCTGAACCACTTAAAATCCCTTGTGTTATTTACTTTATGTCATTTACATTATGTACTTAACTGCTATAACTGGTATATATGTATTAACTACTGATAACTTAACTAACTCTAAGAACAATGTATATATGATTATGAATAATGAAGGGGATCTTTTACTTATTCCGCTATGCTTGAAAAGATTCTTATGTTTGTCATATGCTAATTCATTAGCAATATAAAATAAAAAGGAAAAGTATTTGAAAATTAAAAAGGATCTATTCAACCCCCCCCCCCTCCTTCTAGATCTATTGTGTACTTACTGGGAACTAACAAACTATGCTGACATCACCCAACTATTTTGATTCCCACTCGAACGGTGGTATACAAAGCTTTCATCGCTGAATTGATGCCAATGGTTTAGAATATTGGTTCTTCTGATACCTTCGCTGAAGTAATATTCAACGACTTAATTCACCAGACTTCGCCTGATGTTACGCTAGATTGATGACAACCAACCGATGTCTATGACGAAATTTTTCTCTTATCTAGAAATTTAATGTGCACGCATATTTAAATCTACTGGAGATGCATGCTAAATGGAGATGTACGCTGATGTAGCGCATTTGTACATGTGCAGATCATGCATGATGTGATGACCTAGATTTATCCTTAGGAGTCTATAGTCCTTGGTTAATGTATATTTTAAATTGTCTGGAGTAGAAACTAACTTCACCCTTTTTGAGGCGATTTAGAGTTTCTTTTCACTGTTGGGTGCTTGTGCCTCATTCCCTTGTGTAATTTGATTCGCAACCCTGCTGAACAGATGACCTGAATGCTGCTGCCATCCCTGGAAGGTGCAGCCCATTCTTTCGCTGCCCAGATTTGAACTTCGATGTAGAGGCCTTGACTTGTAAGGACTTGACACAGCTTGACGCATTTGATGGTGAGGATTTCATTCGCTAAACCTTTTGTCATTGGGATTTTGCTTATGAGTTAAGGACTTTCTTGAGAATTTTCCCCTTCTTTTGTAGGGGCAAGCTTATGTCGCCATGATTTCTTTCAGGAGTTCTCCCCTTTCTTTTGATGAGAGGCTTGATCCCGCCTTAAACTTCTTCCCTTTCCTGGGATCGAAAAATGCCCCAGTCCTTTTGCATGTTATTGCTGGGGATTCATATTTAAAACCCTCTTTGTTAACCAAATTGCGAGTGAGAAATATCCTACATATTAATAGGATAAATTGCACCAAAAGGTTGACGGCTCTGCTGTCAAGATTAGTACACTCTTGTGAATAAGGCATTTGAAATAAAAGTTTATGAGTTATGAAATTGTCAAGAAATTTTGAAACATCCATGGTCATTATACACGGGTAGGATTAGATTCAAAAGACTTATCTCCCTATATTAGAGATACTTCATCTTCGCTCTAGACATTATTATTGGTTGAATTGATTTCTTATGACACACGCACTATGAGTGAAGCAATTCTTAGCAGGGGCTTCACTTCTATGCGTTGGAAAATTTTTCTTTTCTCTCGCTTAATCTTGTCTCGTTTTCTTAGGCTATTCAGAATTACCCATGTAACGAGTTTTGGACCAATGACTCCTAAACCGGAGGGCTTTAGGGCACTAGGTATTAAGACACCCCTTTGGGTTTACTGGCTCAAGTAATAAATGACACGCTTTGAGACAAGTCAGGCGTTTGCCTGAGTTTGACTCTATTCTCTTTCTTTACCTGAGTTTGACAGGTCCGTTTTCTTAAGCTCTAAGTCACCCATATAGGGAGCGTTGGACCGGTGACTCCCAAACCAGATGTCTTTAGGGCACCAGGTGTAAAGACACCACTCGGGCTTAATTACTCGAATAACCTATGCCACGATTCGGATCTGCTCAAGTTTAGCCTTTTCTTTTTTCAATGCTCATTTTCTTAGGCTCCAAGTTACCCAATGTAACGAGCGTTGGGCCGATGAATCCCAAACCAGATGGCTTTAGGGCACCAGGTGTAAAGACACCCCTCAGGCTTAATAACTCAAGCAACCTAGGCTATGATTCGAGACATTAGGCTGGCGAATTATCTTTTATCTTTTCATTAATTGACATTATTTTTGCCATAGCTTCATACCCCACAACTAAGAGTCAGGGCAATCGCAAAGTGAAAACATGCATATAAGTTCAAGTTTGTTCCAAAAAGCACTTTGAACTAGGATGTTGTGCCTAATCAAAAGGTTGAATAGTCTTAATTCTCTAAACATCCCCGTGATTCTCGCCCCATGGATGCTTATCAAAATTAAACTCATTCATAACAAGTTAAGCAAAAACCTCTTTCTAAGAATACTTAACATGTATATTATCGCTAATGCATGTAAATGGAGACTGAAAGCTTATAAAGAGATGAAAGAGTCATACCTCACATGTGGATAATTAATTCTGAGAACAATATGATTGGAAAAGACCAAATAATCATACCAAATCGCTAGTGAGATGATATGAGGGAAGCTCATATGATGATGAACCATGCTGATGGTGTTAACTGATGCATTTTCCTCTTTAAGGTGGTTGATAAATGCCCCAGTGTTGAGTTATTGCTATTTCCAAGATTGCCCCGGTCTTGTTGTAAGGGTCCCAATATCAAGTTGTTGCCGATTTTGAAATTTCCCCAGCCTTGCTTGTGGTCTGGGATAGTTGCTTTGACAGATGGGCTGATAAGATACCGAGATCGTAAGAGGCTTTTAGCTCTGCACCATATGGTGAACATGTAGTGGATTTGGGCTTTGATGCCCTCAATTATTATTCCTGACTTGTTTGCACTATCGGCCTTGATGAAGACTTGTGATTGAGGGTGTCGGCTCTCTGAAGGACCTCGCTGCTGGTTGTCTTGGTGTATCGTTATTTCTTCCTTTCTGGGACTTGTGCCAGATTTGATGGAATGACATTGAAGTGTTGTTGGGTCTTCTCAACATGGGTCACTGACTTGGAGGCTTTTTTTAGTGTCTTGGGATTGATGTTTAGGGTTGGATGTTTCTTTTGAGGGTCAGACCGCACCACTGATGGCTGCCTACGTACTCCTATTGATGAGGGGAGATCAGGTCTACGTAGTTCCTACTTGATAAGCTGAACGGTTTGAAAAGTGTTTTTTTTTTGGGTTTTTGTTTGGTTTAATTGCACCATAAATGGATGCCTACATACTCCCATTGATGAGGGGAGATCAAGTCTTTCGTAGTTCAGGCTTTAAGCTGAGACCTGACTGGCTTGATTTTTTTGATTTTTTGATTTTTTTTCTATATTTACATGCATGAAAAATAAGAAGCATACTGCGAAGAAAGTGATACCGTCCTAACATCTTATAGAACTCGTAACTTTATCCCGTGGACCTATATCTTCTTTGCTATCTGAGGCTTGATAGTCCGATTATCAGTGGTTATGTTGCCTTCAAGGCTTGCAATAGAGGTTACCTCTTGGTTATGAATATCTTCACTTATGCCCATAACTTGATCGCCTCCTGATTCAGTACATTCCTCAAGCATGCTTGAACTGGACCCATCACAAAAAGGGATGAACTCTTGATTCTTTAATGGGTTGGCTTCCCCGACAACCTCACCATCTTTCCTTCATCTGTTCCTTCATATTTTTCCTGGGCTTAAGAGGATTCGACCATGAAATCTCCCTCAAACTGTTGTTGCATTTCTTGCAAGGAACTTTCCTTTTTGACTTTTCCTTCCTTGGAAAGGATTAGTATTTTCTCCTCATCATCCAAGGTGATAAAATCAGGAACGTGATTGCTATCTTTGGACCACAAGATGTTTGATGTTGGCGGAGGAATCTCCTTTGGGGATTCCCTTGTCTCCTCTGTAATTCCTTGCATTAGGATCAGTCCACCTTGCATTCTGCCAGAATTGGTTCCCATAGCCTTCACCTCCTCTGAACTGCCTGTCTCGAGTGGACATATTAAGCTTATTATTTCCTTTTCGACTTTTCTGGTCATGAAGAATTCTATCTTCATCTCTCCATTTTCAATAAGATCCTGGATTTTATGTTGCAAAGACCAAGATTCCTCAGTCGCATGTCCAGATGAGTTAGAATGGTAGAGACACATCTTGGTGAAATCATAACTCTTTATCTTAGGATTTATAGGAGGCAATAACTCAGTAATTTTAAGACCCCAAATTTTATGAATAAAGATTAATTTTTCTCGAAATATATTTTTGAATATTATGGTGTGGATATGATATAATGTTATAGTTGTGGGTAATATTTACAAATTTTGCAAAGTAAACAAGTTGTTATAAAATATTCGATTGGTCGGGGAATATTTGTTTTAACAGGCAATATTCGTACGATGGCATAATCATTGGTGGACCCCACAACAGAAGTATTGTCGTAGTTAGAAAAACGGCGAAATTATCTTTTATAAAAATAACGACGAAAGTTTTACCGTTAAACCGTTAAACTACCCATAGTAGTAAAAGTACGATGTATCGTGTGGTTGCGTAGTAGCACACTTGCATGCGATTATTCTTTGCTTACGTGAGAAGTCGATCAGTTATACTCAATTATTGCTACATTAATTGCTGCATCATATCTCTCATATTATTGATTCAATTATTGTCACAATATCATCTGCATAATATTTTATATTATTAAATCAATAATTGAGACGACAAAGTTATTCATATTATTATTTGCAATATTGACAATGTCTAGAAGTTCTGTCAAAGAGAGGTTTGGTCACCTAATTGTGCACCAATAAGGAGAAATCCTAATCGGAAAGTCCCCTCTTTCTTGGGAACGACCTGGTTGTTAAATATTGTGAGTTATAATATTAATGATGAATAAGTTCGTGTTGATTAAAGATGAAATTGATAGTTCCATTGTGTTGGGATTATTAGTGTTAGTGGAAATCAACATTTATTTTGATAATAATTGATGTCTGGAAGTTATATTGACCAATTGGGTAATTAATTGGATAAATGAGTAATTAAATGCTATTAATTCACATGTTTATAAATATATGTTCACATGTGTGTACTATTGATTCATATATATGTACTATTAGGGGAGGTGGTGCAAGATTGATAATACTTGCTTGATTAAATTAAAAATAGAGGTATAGATGAAGGTATTATACTGTAATTATTTTTTTCACATGTATAGAACTATTGATTCACATGAACGTACTATTGATTCACATGATGTACTATTAGGGAAGGTGGTGCAAGTTTGATAATACTTGCAGGACTAAATTAAAAATGAAGGAAAAGACGAAGGTATTATACTATAATATTTTGAGCCCTAAAACGTGCAATTATCGAAACTATATTTTTCTATAAATGGAAGCTCATTCTTCTCTCATTCTCACCAATTCACTAAGACTCACAAGAGCAATTATAGAGAGATAAGCTATAGAGTGAAAGAAGAGGAGAAGTTTGCTACCTCATTATTCCAGTATCCAGTCTTTTTCTGAGGTAAGGGATATTATTTTGTTCAGTATTCATAGGAATAATATTTTCATCCATACTATGTAGTATGTGAGTAATATTATTTCGTCTCGTATTCCTGATTCTACCTTCATCTTGTTAAAGTATTGCTTCTATACTCCGTGAAATTAGTAGAATATCCTTGAAATTAGCGTTTCATCTAGTATCATTTTTCAAAGATATTTTCTGTACATTCTTGTTAGATTTTAAGCTTTTCATGCCGGAGTACTGTCCATGAGTATTATTCATTTATATGGTACTATTCACAAAAGTACTGTTCACAGGTACTATTCACAAAGTACTATTCATAAAGTACTATTCACGAGGTACTATTCATGAGTACTATTCACAAAGTACTATTCACGGGGTACTATCCCCGAAGTACTATTCATGGGGTACTATTCACCCAGGTACTATTCACCCCAAGTATTATTCATGACAAAAATTGATTTCTTTTTGGTCCAAATCATTTTTGATATAATATCATTCTTGAATTTCACTCCACAAAGCAGTATCATGTTGGAAATTTGAATATTATTGAATTCTGAATAAATTAAATTATAAATCCTTAAAAATTTATCCTTTGTTTCTTTAAATTGAATTCTTATATCATTGTCATCATCCTCATGCTTATATTGTGATGAAAGTCATCTTTGGCTTACGTGCATAGATGAACTGTTGATTGGTAGGATTATGACCAGGGATCATTCAGTATAATCATGACCCGTAATATTACAAATAATGTGTTAAAAGTCCTCATTGGCCTGTAGTTCATTGATGGACAGTTGTTGGTATGATTATGACCAAGGATTATTCGGTATAGTCATGACCATTGATGATTACATGAATATCCTTGGTCGAAAGTGTGAGATGGTTCGATGATGTGGTTTATTTATTAAAATTTGAGTCTCAAATGATAAAGTTGATGAAAATCTTTTTAAATCATAGAAGATAGTAGATATCATGCTCTACTTGACTCTTCTAATGGATTGTGTGTTCCGCTGCAGTTAAACTTGTTATCTATTATATTATATCTGTATAACATTGTTGAAGGCTAACGATAACTTATTCTGCATTATCTTAGTCATAATATTTCTTACTAGGCTAGTTGAGCTCACCCTTTGCTTTCATTGTTCTCTTCATGAAATGAGAATATAGTTGAGACTAGTTGGGGAACGGAGTGACGGTCCAGATGATAGCATTATTAGTCCTCACTATTTTGTTAAATAGTGTGATAATAAATGTAACGAGGACTCCATTGAGTGTGGATATTGTCTAGATGACAATATTCATTTTAAAACTCTCAGATTATGTTTTGTCTTATTTTACACGACAGTTGTATAATTAAGTTGTACTTAAATTTTGTACCATGTATTTGGCGACTCAAGATGGGTGATGTATACCTATTTTGGGGGCGTCACAGTTGGTATCAAAGCTTAGGGATATGATCCCTGGCTGAGATGTGAGACAAGAACTAGGAGGGGAGAGACGGGAAATTCCTTTGCTAGTATGACCTACCTAAGTTTATTTGGTATTTAATTGGTCGGTTAGAGTATAAGGATAATATGTGACATGTTAATTAACCTTTTTTTTTGTGGCAGTATTTGAAAATGGCATCCAAAAATATTAAGATAAGTAATGAAGCACATGAGACCATTGAGTCACTACCGATCAATACCCAGGATAATGTGCATCATGAAGGTAATAATCCTCAGGTAAACAAAACACCGACCAGATGATGAATGATGGGATGTTCAGAGGCTTTATGCAATTCATGCAACATCAGGCGAGAGAGACTCCTGTTCAAAATGCAGGCGAAAACACTGGCAACTCTCGGACGGTCACCGCTAAACAGTTCAACGAGCTGGGACCACCAGAGTTTTTTGGAGAGCCAAAACCACTTAAGGCGAAGACGTGGATAAAGCAAATCACCAAGATATTTGATGTCTTGGGATGCTCCGAGGAGCAGAAGGTTCCCTTTGCAACCTTCATGTTGCGAGCAGAGACATTACTGGTGGGAATCTGTAAAGCGTACTCAACCTGCCGCACTGAAGATGTCTTGGGAGAAGTTCCAAGAACTGTTCAATGATAAGTACTTTCCCGAAAGTATTCGTCACATGAAGGAGGTAGAGTTTATCAAGCTGGATCAAAAAAAATATGACTGTGTCACAGTACGAAGCTAAGTTTACTGAGTTATCCCGGTTTGCGTCCCACTTAGTTGATAATGAGGAAAGAATGATGCGGATGTTTCAAAGAGGTTTGAAACCCGAGATACATCAATACCGCATTTCTCACAAACTGTGTTTGTATTCAGATGTTGTAAATAGGGCTCAGTTATTAGAGCGTGATAATGAGTCAACCCAACCAAGAGATAGCAGCCGACAAAGTGATACTACCAGTGGTAGCAGTCATCGAAGCGGTGACAACAAACGTGGAGGGAATCAACATGCCAGAAATAGTAACCACTTCAATGGTAATTATTGCCAAGACAATAGGAGTGGAAATTTCAAGAAGAGAAGGTTCAACAACGATGGAAAGACAACAGCATCAGCACCCATTTTTAAGGAAGGAGAACAACCACCGATTGTATGCTTCAAATGCGGAGGGGAGGGACATATCAGTCCAAATTACGTGATGCAGTCCAAAGCATGTTACAATTTTTGAAGAGAAGGTCACCTAGCCCAATTTTGTCATGCACCAAAGTTAACTCCATCTGGGATGGAGGCATCAAATGCCGTCCCAGACAAGACAAAGCTGGTAGTTTAAGGGAGAGCGTTTGTCGTAACCTCCCAAAAAGGGAGGAATCCAAACAAGGTGATCATGGGTAAGCTAATCATAGACTTTAGTGAAGTCTATACCTTATTTGATACCGGTTCTACCCATTCTTTTATTTCTCCTACTTGCACTCAACGTTTAAATTTAACTCCGGAGAAATTAGACTTTGACTTATCTGTTGAAACTCCATTAGGAGAAACCTTCATTACATCCACTGTTTATAAGTCTTATTTGATTCAAATCGGTAACCGCACGTTACCTGTCGATCTTATCTCTTTGAAAATACTTGCATTTGATGTGATTTTAGGGATTAATTGGTTAACTACTCATCATGCTAAAATTGATTGTTTTCATAAGGTTGTTAGCTTTCATATTCCTAACCAACTTATTATACGAATTCAAGCAACCAAACCATTAAAGTTAATCACTGTCATATCAAGCCATAAAGCTATTCATTTATTAAAATATAGATGTCAAGCTTTCTTAGCCCATGTCACGGATTTAAATAAAAATACATCAGATTTGAATGATACTTCTATTTTTAATAAATTTCCTGACGTATTCCTTGAAGAACTTCTTGTCCTACCCCCAGAGCGTGAAATTGAATTTTGTATCGACCTTGAATCCGATACAAAACCCATTTCCATCAAAAATAAGAAGGGGAGGTTGTAAGACCCCAACTTTTATGAATAAAGATTAATTTTTCTTGAAATATATTTTTGAATATTATAGTGTGGATATGATATAATGTTATAGTTGTGGGTAATATTTAAAAATTTTGCAAAGTAAGCAAGTTATTATAAAATATTCGATTGGTCAAGGAATATACGTTTTAACAGGGAATATTCGTATGACGGCACAATCATTGGTGGACCCCACAATTAAAGTATTGTCGTAGTTAGAAAATGACAGAATTATCTTTTATAAAAATAACGGCGAAAGTTTTACCGTTAACCTGTTGAACTACCTGGTAGTAGAAGTACAGTAATACGCGTGGTTGCATAGTAGCACACGATATTGATTATTGATGCTTACGTGAGAAGTCACTCAGTTATACTCAATTATTACTACGATAATTCTTTGCATCATATCTCTCATATTATTGATTCAATTATTGTCACAATATCATATGCATAATATTTTATATTATTAAATCAATAATTGAGACGACAAAGTTATTCATATTATTATTTTCAATATTGACAATGTCTAGAAGTTCTGTCAAGGAGAGGTTTGGTCACCTAATTGTGCACCAATAAGGAGAAATCATTATCGAAAAGCCCCCTCTTTCCTGGGAACGACCTAGTTGTTAAATATTGTGAGTTATAATATTAATGATGAATAAGTTTGTGTTGATTAAAGATGAAATTGATATTTCCATTGTGTTGGGATTATTAGTGTTAGTGGAAATCGACATTTATTTCGATAATAATTGATGTCTGGAAGTTATATTGACCAATTGGGTAATTAATCGGATAAATGAGTAATTAATTGCTATTAATTCAAATGCTTATAAATATGTGTTCACATGTGTGTACTATTGATTCACATGCATGTACTATTGGGGGAGGTGGTGCAAGATTGATAATACTTGTATGACTAAATTAAAAATAGAGTTATAGATGAAAGTACTATACTGTAATTATTTTTTCACATGTATAGAACTATTGATTCACATGAACATACTATTGATTCACATGATGTACTATTAGGGAAGGTCGTGCAAGTTTGATAATACTTGCAAGACTAAATTAAAAATGAAGGAAAAAATGAAGCTATTATACTGTAATATTTCGAGCCCCAAAACGTGCAATTATCAAAATTATATTTTCCTATAAATAGAAGCTCATTCCTCTTTCATTCTCACCAATTCACTAAGACTCACAAGAGCAATTATACAGAGATAAGCTATAGAGAGAAAGAAGAAGAGAAGTCTGCTACCTCATTATTCCAGTATCCAGTCTTTTTCTGAGGTAAAGGATATTATTTTGTTCAGTAGTCATAGGAATAATATTTTCTTCCATACTCTGTAGTATGTGAGTAATATTATTTTGTCTCGTATTTCTGATTATACCCTCATCTTGTTAAAGTATTGCTTCTATACTCCGTGAAATTAGTAGAATATCCTTGAAATTTGTGCTTCATCTAGTGTCGTTTCACAATGATATTTTCTGCACATTCTTGTTAAATTTTAAGCTTTTCCTGTCGAAGTATTGTCCATGAGTAATATTCATTTATATGGTACAATTCACAAAAGTAATATTCACGGTTACTATTCTCAAAGTACTATTTATAAAGTACTATTCATGAGGTACTATTCACGAGTACTATTCACAAAGTACTATTCACAGGGTACTATTCCCAAAGTACTATTCACCCAAAGTATTATTCATGACAAAAATTGATTTCTTTTTGGTCCAAATCATTTTTGATACAATATCATTCTTGAATTTTACTCCACAAAGTAGTATCATGTTGGCAATTTGACCATTATTGAATTCTGGATAAATTAAATTATAAATCTTTAAAAATTTATCCTTTGTTTCTTTTAATTGAATTCTTATATCATTGTCATCATCCTCATGCTTATATTGTGAAGAAAGTCATCTTTGGCTTACGTGCATAAATGAACTATTGATTGGTATGATTATGACCAGGGATCATTCGGTATAATCATGACCCGTAATGTTACAAATGATGTGATAAAAGTGTGATAACCTGGGATTTCAAATAATCCAAATTTTATGGATAAATTTTTATTATTATTATTTAATATTGACTGATAATATTGTAATGTGTATCTATGAATCGAGTCTCGAGAATTAATCAATTTGTGTATTGACTAAGAAATTAGAGTAGAATTGTGCTTAACAGCTTTAGAAACCATAACCCTAATTTTGGATATGGATTTGATAGAAAATATAATTAAAATAATTATATTGATGAGTACGTGTTTATACTGTATGTTGATAATTATCAATGATTGATCGGATAAGGTTTAAAATTATAAACCCTAATAAGAGATTAGAAACTCTAATCTCATGATTAGAAACCCTAACGCGCAGCTAGAAACCCTAATCGAAAGTCGAGAAATCCTAATTTTATATTCGGAATTCCTAAACCCTAAATTAGGAAACCTTAATGTTAATTGGCGAGCATAATGTGTTTATTAAACACTAATATGATTAGGAAAACCTAATTTAATTAGGAAACCCTAATTTTAGTTTTAAACTTTTAATTTTCTAATTTAAAACCCCAAATTAGAAAATCCTAAAAAGTTAGTGTTGTAAAACCTAAGGGTTAGAACCTAAGGGTTAAACCCTAAGGGTTTGATAAATTCCATGTATGCCATTAAAATTGGAAGGAAAAAGACCAAAATACCCTTTTTGGATTTTTAAATGTGTAACTTGCAATATTTGTCAACACCTTTAGTTGGTGACCAACTATATTGACTTTATGACTTAAAATCTCCAGTAATATCAGTTCTTTATATCAGATCTAGCAACATGTCACAATATATATAGATTTGAGAGAGAGAAAGTCTAGCATTTTACTTATTTTGCACCCAAGCTCTCACATACTCTCTCTCACCAAGGCATCCGAAAATGCAAGTATATCAATCACATTATCAACCCTTAGATCACCCAAGAACATATTGGAGATCAAAGGTCAAAATCTAAAACATAAAGGTATAAACCCTATCTCAACCTAGATCTTGTATGCTATGTTCAAATTTGTGTTTTTATGTTTATATAAGTGTTATAAGATATTTTTAGATGATCTATGGTGATCCATCATGGATCCATAGCATCAAAGTGGGTAAAAACCATGTTTTTCAAAAACTGTTCTTGAACTCAAAATGTAGTTTGACAACCGAATGTCAGTGGCTGTAGATCTTTGTTTATTTATGATTTTTGTTGTTTGATGTTTTGGATTGGTATTCTGGTATGAGGTCTTTATTCTGCAAGTGAAATCACAGTCATTGGATGGCTAGCTTTCGAGTTATTCTTGGTCAAAACCCGTTAACCGGGCCAAATCTAGGTAACCCAGAAAGGCTAAACTAGTGTCTGACAAGTTTTTCTAAAGCCTAGATCTGTCAGGTTTTATATTGTTTGATGTTGTTGTTATGTACATGTTGTAGCTGGTAATATGGACTTTTGAACCGTGCCTTTGTATCTCTTAAACATCAAGAAGATCGGATGTAGTAGATGGTCAAAGTAGACCATCCGGTAACATTTCGTGTTTTTTGGAATTTCCAAAAAATTGATGAACCATTTTTCTGACAACGTTTGACCAAGTTGAATCTGGAGATTATGATGTTTGTGGACTGAGATTTTTGTATATAAATGTTGTATGGCATGTGTACTATAAGTTTAAACCATTAAACAACATGAAATAAGACCAGAACATAGAATTAATTGAACTCAAAAGTAGACCCTCGAAGCTGCTGGGTTTCTGGGTTGCCTTGAAAACCTAAAACTTGTTCTGACAGCTACTTTGTGGCTTCAGATCTTGCATCTGAGATGTGATATGACCAAATTGATGATTGATAGATGTAGTATTACATGTGTACTACAATATTGAGCCTTGAGTTAGCCAAGAAACAATTTGGAACCGAGAATTAAAGCTGGTCAAAGTTGACCCCTTGATACTGAGTTGTCAGTGTTCTTGAGCTCAAGAACACCTACAGCGATAGAATGTGTCGCTAAAGGGCTATAGCGACGGTTTATTTATTTTTTTATTTCTGATTTTCCGAAAATTATTTAAAACTAAAAATAAATTCTACCAAATTATAAAAATGGTTTTAAAAATTATTTTAAATTATAAAAATAAGTTTTGATTAATTGGGTATTTTTCATTAATATTTATGATTATTTGAATATTAATGATATTTAATTTATTTAATTTGTATATTAAATAAATTAGAGAAAAATGATTTAATATTATGAAAAATTATTTTAAATAAGAATAATGTATTTAAATATATTATGAGTTATAAAATATAACTTTTAATATTTTTAGAGAATTTTCATTAATAATTTAATATTAATGATATTAGATTTATTTAATTGTTAAATTAAATTAATAAGACTAAAATGATTTTATTGATTTAAAAATCATTTAAAAATGAGAAAAATGATTTAAGAATATTTTAAGTTATAAATAATGACTTTTAATATTTGGATGATAATTTCATTAATATTTAATTATTAATGGTGATGATTTAAAAATGATTTTAATTATTTAAAAATCATTTAAGTGGAATATTGTTGATTTAAAAGTATTTTAAGTTATTAATAATAACTTTAATATTTTGACAAGTATGTTATTAAAATTTTTATATTATTAAATATTAATGATGATAAGATTAATTGATAATTAAATCATTTAAAAATAATTACAGTGTTTGAAAAATTATTATAAATTATAATAATTGATTATTAATTATTAAAAGCTTTCAAAAAATATTATTAATGATATTTGACTTATCTAATATAATATTTAAGCTTAGAGACCAAGTGTAATTGTCAATAACTGTGTTAATTATCGGATAGGGTGACCAGAACACCGAGAATGGACCGAAGTCCAACCAGACCGAAATAGTTAGACTTGTTAAGTGTATATAGGTTATAAACACTGATGTGACTATGTAGTAATGTGTATAGGAGAAGATTGGCTATGAATTACAATGTTGCGTGTTATGAAATATTGTGCTAATTGTGAGACCGATATTATTGGTTATAGGTGTTTCAAAAGCAGATAAGTTTATTATGTAGCTGTAATCAGCGGAAGAGGCAAGTTTCCTAACTCAACCTTGAGTTATATTGTTTAATTATTATGGTGGTTAATTATTATTAATTAAACCACGTCCAAGAATTTATTGTTGATTATTCGCAATTAGTGCATGTTTAATAATTCAAATTGAATTGCTGATTCAGAAAATATACATTCGTAGAATAACTGTTGTTGGATATTCATATCCGTAAAAGCTAGTATTGACAAAGATGCAGATAATTCTGCTTTATTGTCGAATTATGTTGAGAAATATCTTAGCCAATTATTCGGTTGATTTAATATTTGTTAGAACTTGATAGGTTCGAGAAGAGAATTCAATTATTATTGACAGATTGATGCCAATTATTTCGGCTAGATCGAGAAGTAATTAGAAATTGAAATCACAGTATTTTGTTGTTAAATCAAAATCTTGATTTTGAGACTGAGAAGAACAACCTTTTATATAAAGGGAATATTTTATTGGTCGTATATTCGGCCTTTGCACGCGATTAAGTATTATGCATAATATAGGGTATAATAAAGCTAATCACTTTATATACTTACAGAGGGGTATGATTTAATCTTTATGGTTATCTGATACACCTGGGTATATCAAAGTCAAATCTTTGATAGTTACTTGAGAAGAGAAGTTCAAGATCTAATGGATCACTCAGCATAAATTTGGAAAACATTCCACTTTGCTATTTCATAGAATTAATTCTTGATTATTCATTTGAATATCGTAGAAAACCTTGAAAGCGTTGTACTCTTTCATTATCAGATTATTGTTACATAGAATATGAGAAGACTTGTTATTTATTCCTATATATTTATCGTATGTCTTAACTTATGGGGCAAACTTGTTGCTCACCCTTGCTTAATAAAACCTTTCAGCTAGGGACGAAATTGCAGAAGGTGTTGTGAAGAAGAACAAAGTAAAAGGCATAGTGATAAATTAGTATAATGGACATTAATATTATTATGTTGTATTGTAAACCCTTTTTTTATATCTAAGGGGTATGTCTGTAATGTTAAGGTTAGTGGACCTGGGACTTATGTATTAACAACATATGTTAATGTGGTATGTATTACTATTCATACAGGAATGGGTAGTTAAATGGTATTATATTGTGGATCGTGAACACCAAACTCGAGGGTCAGGTAACCCAGATTTGGGGGTGTCACAAAAAGTCCTCATTGGCCTGTAGTTCATTGATGGACAGTTGTTGGTATGATTATGATCAGGGATTATTCGGTATAGTCATGACCATTAATCATTACATGAATATCCTTGGTCGTGGTGCAGCGATGATTCAATGATGTGGTTTATTTATTAAGCTGAGTCTCAGCGATAAAGTTGATGAAAATCTTTTTAAATCATAGAAGATAGTAGATATCATGCTCTACTTGACTCTTCTAATGGATTACTTGTTCCGCTGCAGTTAAACTTGTTGTCTATTATATTCTATCAGTTTAACATTGTTGAAGGCTAACGATAACTTATTCTACATTATCTTAGTCATAATATTTCTTACTAGGCTAGTTGAGCTCACCCTTTACTTTCATTGTTCTCTTCAGGAAATGAGAATATAGCTGAAACTAGTCGGGGAACGGAGTGACGGTCCAGATGATAGCATTAGTAGTCCTCACTATTCTGTTAAATAGTGTGATAATAAATGTAATGAGGACTCCATTGAGTGTGGATATTGTCTAGATGACAATATTCATTTTAAAACCCTCAGATTATGTTTTATCGTATTTTACACGACAGTTGTATAATTAAGTTGTATTTAAATTTTGTACCATGTATTTGGCGACTCAAGATGGGCGATGTATACCTATTTTGGGGGCGTCACAGTAATCCTTCCTTCACTTATCAGAAAGTGTAGCACTTCTTCATTTGATTTGTTTAGAGGGATGAATTTTCGGGCTCTTGTGGAGGTTATTTGATCTTTCTTCTTTGAGAATTCGCATTCCCCTGAGCGATTTTTCTGTTGGCGGGATCTTCTAGCAATTTTATCATCCCCTTTTTCTTGTTCTTTTAGCCTGCTTTGATCTTCTTCACTTAGCCGGCTCATCCTGGAGAGATATGGGCTTGCAGTATGGTTAACCTCTTTTTTCTCTTGGCTTTCTGATAGTTGAGTAAAAAACTGCCTCGTATCCTAATGTTGGGGCACTATCAGCTTAGCTAGCAGATTTACTTGATTCTGGATCGTCTCTAACTTTTGCATTACTGTCATACCCTCCTCCGATTTTTTCCACTCTAGGACATTTGTTCTGTGCCTTTGGGGCTATTCCTCCATCCTTCGTATGTACTTACGATTTGGATACATTTCAAAGCTTCCTGACTCGATCATGTTTACTCCCTCCGTATCATGCTGCAACTAAAGGTTGGTGTTAACATTTTGTTGGTCAAGTTGTTGGACCACAATACTACCACTTTCGATCAAATTTTGAATTTTATGCTTTAAGGACCAACAATCTTGTGTATCGTGTCCTGGAGACCCTGAGTGGTAAGCACATCTCTGGCTTGGATTATATCTTTTGCTCCCTGGTTCCAAAGGTAGAGCCAGTTCGATAATTTTCTTGTGATCCATTAATATCGCCAATACATTTCAAGGGAATCGCCTAGTGGAGTGAATCGCCTAGTTGAGATGACAGATTTTCTTGCTTTTTCCAAATGGGGGGGATTGTAGGTTGGTCTCCTAGCTTGCCCCTGTACAATAAGGGATACATCTTTATTTCCTTCATCGAGTACCCCCTTGGGATCGCTCACATACTTTCCAGTCTGTATATACTTGGCTACTGCTTCCAAGGTAGTGAAGTCTTTATTCTTGCTTGCTTTCAGGCCCATCTCTTCCATTTTGCTGTGTTTGATCATTTTTAAGAATGGCTTTCCTATGCCTACTAGGATCCTCTCATAGTAAGGAGCCTCTTGGATATCAATAAACGTTATTACCATCTCAATTTCTGTTATTGATGGAAAGACTGGCGCTGCTAGATGTCTCCACCTTTGGGCATATTCTCGAAAAGATTTAGTATTTTGCCTTTTGACTTTAGTTACTTGGTATCGATCCGGTGCCATTTGTGACTGAAAACTGTACTGATTTAGAAAGGCATGGGCCAATTCTTCCCAGTTGTGATTTTTGGCATTGTCAAGTCGAGCATACCATGCTTTAGCCTATCCAACGAGACTCTTTTAGAAAAACTGCATTCTGAGGCTTTCATCTTCAGCATAAGACCCTAGCTCGCCAATGTATACTTTTAGGTGCGTATAGGGATCGCCTGCCCCATTGTACTTTTCAAACTCTAGGACTTTGAATTTGTCAGGATATCGAGCCCCTGAGAATATGCAGAGATCGAAATAGGTGACACTTCCATAGTTTCCAGTCCCTCTAATTGACCGGATGAATTCCTCTATTTGCTAGAATTTCTTTCTTATATCCCCAATTTCTCGATCATCCTTGAGTTTTGTGATTTCAGTGGTTTTGTTGGTTTTTTAATTGGAATAAGGTTTAGGTATCTGGGTTTCCATCTTTTTGCCAATACCCTGACTGCCCCTTGGTGTGAATGACTCTAGTTGAGTTGGCATTGTTTGGCCCCGAGTTCTTTTACTTTGTTCTTTTAGAAAGACAACCAATTCTATGTTCTGATTCCTTAATCCTTCGAACTCCTCTCGAGAGACAGGAGTAGGATCGGGTGGGGCACATGTAGCCATGTCTGACTGCGGGCTTAGTGCCTTTTTGGATTTTGAATGGGTAACGGGACCAATCGCTTCCCTACAAAAAGACTTATGTAGTTTAGTCTTAAGGAAACGTGGAAATGTTACATGTTATGTGTCCATTTTTTAGGGATATTATCCTACAAAACGGATGTTAACTGTCTTAATGATAGGATAGCATAACAGGTTTTGATATAAAAAGGGAATGCATGTTCACATATTCCTTTATATTTTCCATTACATTGAGATTGACATGGAAATGAAATTACAAGTAATTAAAATTTCAAGTAATTGAAATAAGAATGTATGAAGAGACTTCCCTCCGCATTAGGTTTATCAGAGGCTGACCTATCTTAGGCTACTCTCACAGATTTTTGGCATGAAGGTTCCCAAATCATCACAATTTACTCGACGGGAAGTTAATCCGGTCTTTCAACTGGAGCGAATCTGGGTGGTGCTTTTCTTGAGCCTCATTGGAATTAGTCTCCCTACGAGTCCAGTAATCAAACATCGATGGGATAGCCTCCCGGTGGAGGGACCACACAACATACATTCATACACAATGCGTCTCACCGTATAGAAATGATGACATGTGCGAAGCACTAATATCACAAGCAGATATGGTGCGAAGCACTAAGTGCAGTAAGTAAAGCATTAGTACACATTCATTCAAATGTAAATGCAACATCTACACATAAGAAGATAAAAGTTTTGAAAAGTTTTGAATAACGGCTTAAGCCCTCTTACTGGAAGTCCCTAGCAGAGTCGCCACCTATCAACGTCGGGATTTTTATTTGTCCCTTTCCATTCTTATCTTTTGGTGTTCTCATGTTAAGTGAGATTTGTTTAAAAAAATACAAGTTTGAATAGGTCCGACATATACATGTCGACGATTTGACTATAAGAGTTGCCAGTTGGTATTTTTAAATGGTTGTACCAACTCGACCGAGAAATGGTTTGCACATAGACCTAGTGATGTTCAACTATTTAACTGGTCTGTGAAACCGAGATTCATTAGTGTTCGGGGGCTTGATTATGTAGAGGGAAGGTGTTAGGCACCCCCCGACATCCGTGATAACATGGTTACCGCCACTTTTTAATTAAAACTTTTATCTGAATATGTGTGTGTAGGTCTATGTGCTATTGTCTGGAAGTAGTGTTATGCCTCGTTTGTACCTATATACAAAAGGTTTGAATTTTGTATAAAAAATCAATTTTAACAAGATATAGCAATGATGTAAAATGGGTTTTTTCAAACCCTTATGCTCAATAGTAATTGAAGCCTTTGATACTTCAATTTTATTAAGTGTTTGGCTTAATTGCTTTTATTATCTTCGAGATGTGAAGCATCTTCGAGAAAATAATATACATAGTAGCGTCGAACTCCTCGTGGGCATGAAAGTCATCTAGGAAAATTCAGACACCGTGAATAATGTACAAGCTGACTACAGCTGACAATGTCCATCACGGGAACCCAATCTAGATTCAGGAGACTGAATTTGTATTCACATGATTCCTAGGCTCACGTTGTAAGACCCCAACTTTTATGAATAAAGATTAATTTTATTAATTTTAGTTGTGGGTAATATTTACAAATTTTACAAAGTAAGAAAGTTGTCATAAAATATTCGATTGGTTGGGGAATATTTATTTTAACAGTGAATATTCGTACGACGGCACAATCATTGGTGGACCCCAAAACGAAATTATTTCCGGAGTTAGAAAATGATAGAAATATCTGTTTATAAAAATAATGGCAAGAGTTTTATCGTTAACTATTGAAATACCTGGTGATAAAAGTACAGTAATATGCGTGGTTGCATAGCAGCACACGTTGTTGTACAGTATCTTGATTATTGATGCTTACGTGAGAAGTCACTCAATTTTGTTCAATTATTGACATAGTAATTGTTGCATAGTATCTCACATTATTGATTCAATTATTGTCACGGTATCATTTGTACAATATTTTATATTATAAAATCAATAATTGAGACGACAAAGTTATTCATATTATTATTTGCAATATTGACGATATCTAGAAAGTTCTGTCGAGGAAAAGGGGTTTGGTCATCTAATTACGCGCCAACAAGGAGAAATCCATATCGAAAAGCCCCCTCTTTCCTGGAAAAGATCTGGTTGTTAATATTGTGAGTTATAATATTAATGATGAATGTTATTAAAAAATTATTTAGTGAAGCCAAGTGAATGGACATAAATGGAGGGGATTTTTATGAAGTATTTGTTGTAAGTTTTTTGCGTATTATTTGGACCCCCACTTACCCATTTTTCAAAATCGTCGGGAAAAAGTTATCTCAGTTTTGTTATATATATATATGTAAGACCCAAAATTTTGTGAATAAAAATTAATTTTTTCAAAATATTTTTTTAAGTATTATGGTGTGGATTTGATATAATATTATAGTTGTGAGTGGTATTTATAAATTTTGCAAAGTATGCAAGTTGTCATAAAATATTCGATTGGTCGAGGAATATTCGTTTTAACAGGGAATATCCGTACGACGGCACAATCATTGGTGGACCCCCACAACGGAATTATTGTCGGAATGAGAAAACGACAGAAATATCTTTTCATAAAAATAACGGCGGAAGTTTCACCGTTAAACTGTTGAAATACCCAGTGGTAAAAGTATAGTAATACGCGTGGTTGCATAGTAGCACACGGTATTGATTATTGATGCTTACGTGAGAAGTCACTCAGTTATACTCAATTATTGCTACAGTAATTGCTGCATAGTATCTCGCGTTATTTGATTCAATTATTGCCAATATTTTTATATATTATTAAATTAATAATTGAGATGATACATTTATTCATATTATTATTTGCAATATTGACGATGTCTAGAAAGTTCTGTCAAGAAGAGGTTTGGTCACCTAATTGTGCGCCAATAGAGAGAAATCCTTATTGGAAAACCCCCTCTTTCCTAGGAACGATCTGGTTGTTAAATATTGCGAATAATAATAGTGATGAATAAATGTTGTTAAAAATATTGAGAGGATTTTATGAAGTATTTGTTGTAAATATTGGTGTATTATTTGGACCCCCATTTACCCATTTTTCAAAATAATCGATAGAAATTTATTCTTTATAATAAAGGTGGGGGCCACGTGTGGAAAAAATGATTTTGGAAATGGGGGGAGAGTATATGTAAAGGGGAGGGAATTTATAAAAATAAGTATGTGATGTGTGTTTGTGTGTGTGTATATATATATATATATATATATATATATAATGTGTGTGTGAGTGGAAAGTGATGGAAAAGAGATAATTGTGAATGTGATAGGTGGAAAAAAAGTAGTAGTGGGTAATGTGTGTGGGGTGTGTGTATATATATAATTGGTATGTATGTGTGTGATAGTGATATATATGAAAGGTGTGTTTGTGTGTGATAGTGAAAGGTGTAAGGTGTGTGTGTGTATGTGGGATGAAAATCAAAAATGGGGTGAGGGGAAGGTTTACGTAAATTAGAGGGAGTATATATATATATATATATATGTGTGTGTGTGTGTGTGTGTGTGTGTGTGTGTGTGATTTAAGTGTGTGTGTGTGTGTGTGTGAATTAATATGGTGGGAGGGGGATACTTTGTCGTAAGGCAAAGGTTATAATTATATATATATATATATATATATATATTATATAAGTTTTGTTTTATTTGATTATAAATAGAACATATTATATTTTATATAAAGTTTTTGTTTTATTAGAATATTTTATTGCATAGTGTTGCATAGTAAATCAAAATTTTCAAACGATTTAGCCGAACGAATTCGCCCGTGAATTCGTTCTATGCGTCCGTAATTAAATTTTTCAAATAGTATCCTTTCCATTCTCCAATAAATAGGATGCTTAGTTAGAATTGAAAATCACACCAGAATCAGAGAAATTCTTCTTCTATAATATTGAGCGTATTTCTTTAGAGTTTAAGGAAGCTGTGAGTGTAGAAAACAGTTCATGTTTTCTTCAAGAATATCCCCGCTATACCAGATGGAATACTCTTCTTTTCAAGGTAAGGGGTATTATTTATTTCATATTCGCTTACGATATTATTTTTCATATTCGTAAGAAATTTTATTTCGTTCAATATTCGCAAGAAATATTATCATCGTTTAATATTCGTAAAGAATATTATTTTCATTCAATAGTTGTAAGGGATATTATTTTTGTTCAGTATTCATATGAAATAATATTTTTTCCATACTCAGTAGTATGTAAGTAATATTATTTCGTTTCAGATTTTGAATTCTACACTTATTTTGTTAAAAATTTGGCTTCTATACTCCATGAAATTAGTAGAAAATCCTTTATATTTGCGCTTCATCCAGTATCTTTTCATGGAAATATTATTCTGAGCATTCTTGATAAGTTTTAAATTTTTCATGCTGGAGTACTATTCACGGGGTTACTATTCCCGAAGTACTATCCACGAGATACTATTCACTCGGTTGCTATTCACCCGGGGTACTTCACGACAAAAATTGATTTCTTTTTGGTCCAAATCATTTTTGATACATTATTATTCTTGAATTTTACTCCACAAAGCAGTATCATGATAATTTGGACGTTATTGAATTCTGGATAAATTAAATTATAAATCTTTAAAAATTTATCCTTTGCTTTCTTTTAATTGAATTCTTATATCATTGTCATCATCCTTATGTCTATATTATTATGAAAGTCATCTTTGGCCCGTAGTGCATATATGGACTTGGTATGATTATGACCAGAGATTATTTGGTATAATCATGACCGTAATGTTAAAAATGATGTGGTAAAAGTCCTCATTGGCCCGTAGTGCATTGACGGACAGTTGTTGGCATGATCATGACCATTGATGAAAACACGAATATCCTTGGCCCGTAGTGCATGGATAATTTGTGGTCGTGATACTAATGAATATCCTTGGCAGTAGTGAAAGGGTAATTCAATGATGTGGATTATTTATTAAGCTGAGTCTTAGCGATAAAACTGTTGATAAACATTTTAAATCATAGAAGATAGTAGATATCATGCTCTACTTGACTCTTTTAATGGATTGCTTGTTCCGCTGCAGTTAAACTTGATGTTTATTATATTTTATCAGTTTAACACTGTTGAAGGCTAACGATAATTTATTATGCATTATCTTAGTCATAATATTTCTTACTGGGCTAGTTGAGCTCACCCTTTGCTTTCATTGTTCTCTTTAGGAAATGAGAACATAGTCGGGACTAGTCGGGGAACGGGGTGATGGTCCGAGATGGTATATTAGTAGTCCTCACTATTCTGTGAAATAGTGATATAATAATTGTAATAATATTGAATTTAAGTTTGGATATTGTCTAGATGACAATATTCGTGCTGAAAATCCCAGCTTATGTTTTGTCGTACTTTACACGACAGTTGTATAATTAATTTTTATTTAAATTATGTACCATGTATTTTGCGACTCAAAATGGGTGGTGTATACATATTTTGGGGGCGTCACAAATATATATATTTATTAAAGTTGGTCACGGGTGGGAAAGTGAGGGGGGTCTATTATTATTATTAGTATTATATATATATATATATATTAGTTTTGTTTTTTATGCAAAATAGAATATATTATATTTTATTGTTTGCATTGTACTGAATAGTGCAGCATAGTAAATAAAAAAAAACATTTCAGACGAATTCGAATTCGTTCTCCTGTGATTTCTTCTGTGTGTCCGTGATTAAAATTTCTAAATAGTATCATGCCATTCTCCTATAAATAGGATACTCAGTTTAGAATTGAAAATCACACCAGAATTAGAGAATTTTTCTTCTATAGTATTGAGCGTATTTCTTTAGAATTTAAGGAAGCTTTGAGTGTAGAAAATAGTATAAGATTTTTTCAAGAATATCTCCGTTATACCAGTCAGAATTGCTCTCTTTTTGAGGTAAAGGGTATTATTTATTTCATATTCGCTTACGATATTATTTTTTGTATTCGTAAGAAATTTTATTTTCGTTCAATTTTCGTAAGGAATATTATTTTTGTTCAATATTCGTAAGGAATATTATCTTCATTCAATATTCGTAAGGAATATTATTTTTCGTTTAACAGTTGTAAGGGATATTATTTTTGTTCAATATTCATAAGAAATAATATTTTCTTCCATACTCTATAGTATGTAAGTAATATTATTTCGTTTTGTATTCCTAATTTTACACTCATGTTAATAAGTATTGCTTCTATACTCCTTGAAATTAGTAGAATATCCTTGAAATTTATGCTTCATCTAGTATCGTTTCATAAGGATATTTTTCTAAACATTCTTGTTAAATTTTAAGCTTTTCGTGCCGGAGTACTATGCATGGGTACTATTCATACGTACGACACTATTCATACGTACGGTACTATTCATACGTATAGCACTATTCATGAAGTACTATTCATAGGATACTATTCACTCGGGTACTATTCACCTGGGGTACTATTCATGACAGAAATTGATTTCTTTTCTGTCCAAATTATTTTTGATACAATATTATTCTTAAATTTTACTCCTTAAAGCAGTTATCATGTTGACAATTTGGACATTTTTAAACTCTGGATAAATTTAAAGTCGTTAATATTTATCCTTGATTTCGTTTGATTAATGCTTATATCATTGTCATCATCCTCATGCTTATATTGTGATAAAAGTCATCTTTGGCCCGTAATACATAGATGGACCGTTGATTGGTATGATTATGACCAGGAATTATATATCGGTATAATCATGACCTGTAATGTTATAAATCATGTGGTAAAAGTTCTCATTGGCCCGTAGTGCATTGATGGACAGTTGTTGGTATGATCATGACCATACGTTCTCTTCGGGCAAGGGTTCAAAGATTAATTGTTATTTGGCATGATTATGACCCTTAGTGATAATAATGAATATGTTAGATTTGTAATATTCATGTGCGCAATCAAATTGCATAAAAAGTGCAGAAACGTGTAAAATCAGAGTTTTAAAAAAAAAAATTCAAACCATAAACCCGGATCACCCTTTATGCACAATTATTAATTAAACGAAAAGATAAAGAATAAAATCATACCCTTGAAGATCGAGCTTCCTCAGGTACAAGTTCACATCCAATCCTTTTCGCGTTCAACTTGAATCCACCGGGTTTGGTTCCTTCCTTTGATCAACGTTAGCCACCCATGTGTTTGGCCTCTAGAGGTGATCCACCAAGGAAGAATAGGAATTCAAGAAGAAGGGGTATTGGCTCAAACCCTAGTTTTTCCTATCTCTATAGAAAAAGGGCGTACTCTCCAACAAATTGGAATTATGTCGTTGTAAAAGTCAACAACTCCCACCACCCATAATAAGACTCCTCTTATTTATAGATGTGGGCAACCCACCTTAACAATTAAGGAATTGAGTTTATTTAATTAATTAAATTCTTTTAATTAATTAAGCTCCCTAATCTTATTAGGGATAATTAATTAAACTCCTTTAACTAATTTTCCTTCCTAATCCAATTAGGAATAAATGAGAGTACTTATATTAAATTAATTCCTAAACTCTTTTAGAAATTAAAATAATAATAATTGTAATAATATTAATAAGACTCCTCTTATTAATTTATATTTAATATTTCTAAAATATTAAATAATAAATATTAAGCTATTTAATTTATTCTATCACCATAGATTAAATTAAATATACTTAACATATTATTACGATTATGCCATTAACTTCTTAAATAATTATTCTTCCTTTTATGGTGTGACCCTTTAGGTTTTCCATATTAAACCTATTGTGAATAAATCAATTAGAACAATTCTAATCTTATTTAAATAAATAAATTAAACAATTAATTTATTTAAATAAATAATATTTATTCTACAATAGGATAAGCCTCCCTAGCGATCAACGACTTTCTAGATAATATAGATTTCAACATTAATCATAAAAGAACCTTTGAGTAAATAGTTACCGTGCAATTCAATCCTTCCACCATACAATGTCCCAATTAAATATAAGACATGGAATTACCACAAGTCTTATTTTATTTAATTATATGTATTTCGATCCTTAAATGCACAACTCAAATAATGCAAATTAGAAACTCCTTTCTAATTTCATTCTCATTGCCAGGACTACTGGGTTGTCATTTATCGAATCACATAGACATTTCTCTTCTTTATTAGAAGTGGTAGATTCTTTATCGATCATATATTATCTCCATGTACAACTTATTATACCCAAGCATACCCTTTGATATACCCTAAGGGTCTTAAGGAATAAGTCAAAGTATAACTCATCATACACAAGATACTATGATGATCTCAAGTCCAAGGATCACTTGTACTACTATCACTACGAATTCCTATTGACAGCAAGTAAACTCCATTAGGTATTCCTTAGCGAGCCACATTCAAAGAACTTATTCTCTAATAAGCACCTCACATACTTGCTTTAGTGTCTCCACACAAATGATCATGAGATTAATCATCCTCATCCAATGAAAGCAGCAACGTATGTACCAATCTATCCCATTCACTAATCCCCAATTTAGTAATCCAATGATTGGGAACTATTTTAGTTTTAAGCTTTCTAAGAATTTAGATCTCATTAGAATGATCATCATCATTATTCTAAAAGCATTGCTTAAAACTATGGGTTTATCACATATTATAAAACAGCATCATGTAGATAATTAAAAGCCTTTAATAAATTAATACCTTTTATTAATAAATGAATAAGATTGTTACAAAGTATATGCTTTATCATCAAACATGATTGGCTTGTGTGCATATTACTTTCAGAATATCCTTGACCCGTAGTGCATGGATGATTCGTGGATGTGAATTATTTATTAAGCTTAGTCTCAGCGATAAAATTGATGATGTGGATTATTCATTAAGCTGAGTCTCAGCGATAAAATTGATGATGAACTTTTAAATCATAGAAGATAGTAGATATTAGGCTCTACTTGACTCTTCTAATGGATTGTTATTTCCGCTGCAGTTGTTGATCTAAAACTTGTTGTCTATTGTATTTTATCAATTTTTATACTGTTGAAGGCTAACGATAATTTATTCTGCATTATCTTAGTCATAGTATTTCTTACTAGGCTAGTTGAGCTCACTCTTTTCTTTCATTGTTCTCTTCAGGAAATGAGAATATTGCTGGGGCTAGTCAGCGAATGGAGTGATGGTCCAAGATGATTGCTATAGTAGTCCTCATTATTCTATAAGAATAATGTGATAATAATTGTAAAGAGGACTTATTTTGAGTTTGGATAGTGTCTAGGAGATAATATTTGTATTAAAACTCACAACTTATGTTTTTTCGTATTCTGCACGACATTTAACAGTTGTATAAATTAAGTTTGTATTTGGATTATGTACCATGTATCTGGCGACCAAGGATGGGTGATGTATACCTATTTTGGGGGCATCACAGTTGGTATCAAAGCTTAGGGATATGATCCATGGCTGAGATTTGAGGCTAGAACTAGGAGGGGAGAGACGAGTAAATTCTTCGCTAGTATGACTTACCTAAGCTTATTGTTATTTAATTGGTCAGTCAGAATATAGTGTTAATATGTGGCATGTCAATTAATCCTTGTTTTGTGGCAGTGTTTGAAAATGACATCTGAAAATGTTGAGATAAGCAATAGAGCACATGAGACCGTTGAGTCACCGATGATCAATAACCAGGATAATGTGCATCAAGAAGGCAATAATCCTCGTGTAAACAACAACAACAACCAAATGATGAATGATGGTATGTTTAGGAGTTTTCTATAATTTATGCAAAACCAAAATAGAAAGACTCCAATTCAAAATGCAGGTGGAAACACTGGCAACTCACGGCTGGTCACCTCTAAGCAGTTCAAGGAACTGGGACCACCGAAGTTTTTGGAAAAGCCAGAACCACTTAAGGCAGAGACGTGGATTAAGCAGATCACCAAGATATTTGATGTCTTGGAATGCTCAGAGGAGCAATAGGTTCCCTTTACCACCTTTATGTTGTGAGAAAAGGCAGATCATTAGTGGGAATCTGTAAAGCGTACTCAACCTGCTACACTAAAGATGTCTTGGGAGAAGTTCCAAGAATTGTTCAATGACAAGTACTTTCCTGAAAGTATTCTTCACATGAAGGAGGTAGAATTTATCAAGCTGGAACAAAACAATATGACCATATCGCAATACGAGGCTAAGTTTGCCGAGTTATCACGGTTTGCATCCCATTTGGTAGATAATGAGGAGCGTATAACACGAATGTTTCTGCGAGGTTTGAAGCTCAAAATTCGTTAATACCTCATCTCTCACAAACTTTGTTTACATTCAAATGTTGTGAATATGGCTTAGTTATTAGAATACGATTATGAGTCAGCTCAACCAAAAGGCAATGACCAACAACATGATAATAATCGTAACGGTGGCAACGACCATTGGAACAACGATAACCATCATGGAGGAAATTATCATGCCAAAAATGGTAACCACTTCGGTGGTAATCATGGCCTATATAATAGGAAAGGTGAACTAAGTGGGAATAGTTTCAAGAAGAGAAGATTCAACAATGACGAAAAGACGTCGGTAGCAGCACCAACACCCATTTCCAAGGATGGAGAACGACCATCGGTCGTATGTTACAAATGCGGACAGGAGGGACACATCCGTCCAAACTATACGTAATAACCCAAAGCGTGTTTTAATTTCTGAAGAAAATGTCACCTAGCTTGATTTTTTCGTGTAGTGAAGTTAAGTCCAGCTGGGATGGAGACACCAAAGGCCATCCCAGACAAGTCAAAGCCGGTAGTTTAAGTGAGAGCATTTGTCGAGAAACCCGAACAAAGTTAACACGGGTAAGTTCATCATAAATGTGACGCCCCCAAAACAGGTATACATCACCCATCTTGAGTCGCCATATACATGGTACATAAATTCAAATACAACTTAATTATACAACATGTGACGCCCCCAAAAATAGGTATACATCACCCATCTTGAGTCACCAGATACATGGTACAAAATAAAAATACAACTTAATTATACAAACGTCATGTAAAAATATGACAAAACATAGTTGAGAGTTTTAATAATAATATTGTCATCTAGACAATATCCACACTCAAAGGAGTCCTCATTACATTTATTGTCACACTATTTAACAGAATAGTGATGACTACTAATGCTATCATCCGGACCAGTAATCTCGCTCCCCGACTGCTCCTCAAATTATATTCTCATTTCTTGAAGAGAACTGTGAAAGAAAGGGGTGAGCTCAACTAGCCCAGTAAGAAATATTATGACTAAGATAATGCAGAATAAATTATACTTAGCCTTCAACAATGTTAAACTGATAAAATATAATAGACATCAAGTTTAACTGCAGCGGAATAATCAATCCATTAGAAGAGTCAAGTAGAGCATGATATCTACTATCTTCTATAATTTAAAATGTTTTCATCAATTTTTATCGCTGAGACTCATCTTAATAAATAAACCACATCATGAAGTCATCCTTGCACTACGGGCCAAGAATATTCATTAAATCATTAATGGTCATGACTATACCGAATAATCCCTAGTCATAATCATACCAAAAACTGTCCATCAATGCACTACAGGCCACTGAGAACTTTTACCACATCATTTAGAACATTACAGGTCATGATTATACCGAATGATCCCTGGTCATAATCATACCAAGTCCATCTATGCACGTAAGCCAAAGATGACTTTCATCACAATATAAGCATGAGGATGATGACAATGATATAAGCATTAATTAAACGAAAACAAGGATAAATATTAAAGACTTTAAATTTATCCAAATATTATCAATCACTTAATAAACTCATCATCTAATATTATTAATATTATAACAGTATTTTAATCACTTCTTAAACTTATAAACAATTTATTTCAATTGTTTACACTTTACCAAATAATGAATTTAATCATTCAAAAATGCAATACTCGTAAAATTTCATCACCAATGATCAAATCCCTCATCAAAAATCTGCATGTACCCTATATAAGATTCCCAAGCCATAAAATCCTATTTTTTAATTTCGTTACTTCACATAACATATTTAACTCATATGTTTGTAACTAAACCATTTTCATGAAAAATTACCAAATCAACTTATTATTTTTCTATCCTTTGTCCAAATATATATACAAATATTTCATACACAACAAGTATTTTTTTATAATTTTTCAACTCCCTTAAGTATTTTTCAAAAATCAATTTCTAATTAATTCCTTAAGAAATTAGCTACCTCAAGGTTAACTCCAGAAATTCCCAAATCTTGGCAGGATCTTACACGTGTTAACGTGAGCTTTCAGTTTAAATTTCATGGTCATCGGAGTTGTAGAACTCCGGTTATAGCGTTTTTCGTCGGAAAAACCTAAATATTAAAATAGTCATAACTTGCTCATTTTAAGTCAGAATGAGCTCATTTTTGGACAGGAGGTACTTTATACCATATATTTCCATGTCCCAAAAGGCCAAAAATTTTCTCATAATTTAAGTGGCCGAAAATGCCCTTTTAAATATTTGGACAGTAGCCTTTTTGGTACTTTGCAGTTTTTGACTCCTTTGCTAAAATCAGTCCACACGAAAATCTACAACACCTTTTCCAGTGATTCCACTTGGATAAGTTAGAAAACTCATAGATCTAACTCTAGAACTTGACCACACTCAAAAAATTCAAAATATAATAGGAGATATGGTCAATTGAATTTCATATTCTATTTTCACCAAAATCTGATTTTCAACCCTTTATGATTTCTAAGAAACTTTCATGTTTTCACATAATAACCAACATAACTCATTATGACAATGACATAATAATTCAATAAAACAAGTTCAAGAATAAATTTTAAAGATTTATAAGTTAATTTATCCTGAACTCAATAATGTCTAAATTCTCAACATGATACTACTTTATGGAGAAAAATTCAAGAATGCTCAGAAGAATATTTCCACGAAAAGATACTAGATGAAGCGCAAATATCCAGGATATTCTACTAATTTTAAGGAATATAGAAGCCAAAGCTTTAACCAACTATGTATAATATAATATATGAAACTACAAATGGATTTTTGCCCGCCATGCGGTAATCCACGTAGCCAGATCATTTCCATAATTTAATAAGAAATGAATACAAAGGATCATTCACCATGCATGTGGTAATCCACATGAGGCAAAAGTTATTCCAATGTAATAATAAAGAATGGAATAATAGAAGGATTCACCATGCATGCAATAGATCGTATGAATGTGTTATTCCCAACGTAATAATAAATAATGGAACCAGTCACGCGAAATGCACGTATGTGATATTTCGACGAATAATAATAAAGAATCGAAACTAGGTCAAAGTAAATTACATTGCACCGACGTGATATTCCAACAAAATAATAAAGAATGAAATAACAACGTAAATCACCATGCATGCTATAGACCGTATGCATGTGTTATTCCAATAGAATAATAAAGAATGTAATAACGTAAATCACCAAGCATGTGATAGATCGCATGCATGGAAAGTTATTCCAATGTAATAATAAATAATGGAACCAGTCACGCGTGAAACGCATAGACATGGATATTCCAAATGAATGATAAAGAATGGAATAATGTAAGAATTTCACCATGTATGCGGTACTTCGTATATACAGGTTATTCTAACAGAATAATAAAGAATAGAATAACAGAAGTTCTCTTCATGAATATGAAAGAAATAATACCCCTTACCATATAAAGAAGAGTACTCTCAACGGTAGAGGTGGGATATACTTGAAGAAAACTTGCACTACGCTCAAAGCTTATTAAAACTCTAAAGAAATACGCTCAAGATTATAGAAGAAGAATTCTCTGAACTTCTGGTGTGATTTCAATTCTAACTAAGCATCCTATTTATAGGAAAATAGGAAGGATACTATGCAATATAATATAATATAATATAATATAATATAATATAATATAATATAATATATATATTATTTAAAATCTAATAAAATAATTAACTTTATAAAAGTATTCTATTTTATATAAAAGATTTTACTATCTGCAAACACTATGCAGTACTATGCAAAACACTATGCATAATAAAATATATTATATTCTAATTATTGTCTAATAAAAAAATAAGTTTATAAAAGTATTATGTTTTATATAAAAAATTTTTACTATGAAAAACACTATGCATAATAAAATATAATATATTCTAATTATTGTCTAATAAAACAAATAACTTTATAAAAGTATTCTATTTTATATAAAAAAATTTACGCTTTTATTACATTAATAATGCTAATAAAAATAAATTTATATAATATATATATATATATATATATAAACTTCCGTGACTTCATAAAAAGACACCTCAATATATTTAACAACATTTATCATCATTATTATAATTCATAATATTAATCGACTGTGTCGCTCCCGTGAAAGAGGGCTTTCCAATAAGGATTTCTCCCTATCATGCAATGCAATTAGGTGACAAAACCTCTCATTGGCAGAAATTCTAGACATCGTTAATATTGCAAATAATAATATTAATAACTTCGCTCATCTCAATTATTGATTTAATAATATACAAAATATCGACAATAATTGAATCAAATAACGTGAGATACTATGCAAAGAATTATCAGTAGCAATAATTGAACAAAACTGAGTGACTTCTCACGTAAGCATCAATAATTAATACCGTGTGCTACTATGCAACCACGCGTATTACTGTACTTTTACTACCGAGTAGTTCAACAGTTTTAACGGTAAAACTTCCGTCGTTATTATCATAAAATATTTTTGTCATTTTCTTAATCCGATAATAATTCCGTTGTGGGGTCCACCAATGATTATACCATCGTACGGATATTCCCTGACAAAAAGAATAATCCCCGACCAATCAAATATTATATAACAACTTGCATACTTTGCAAAATTTATAAATACTACCCACAACTATAACATTATCTCAAATCCACACCATAATATTCAAAAAAAAATATTTGGAGAAAATTAAATCTTTATTCGTAAAATTTGGGGTTTTACAAACAGTCGTGTAAAATATGACAAAACATAGCTGAGAGTTTAAACAAGAATATTGTCATCTAGACAATATCCACATTCAATGGTGTCCTCATTATAATTATTATCACATTATTTCGTAGAATAGTGAGGACTATTAAAGCCATTTATCCTGGACCATCACTCCATTCCCAGACTCGTCCCAGCTATATTCTCATTTTCTGAAGAGAACAATTAAAGAAAGGGTGAGCTCAACTAGCCCAGTAAAAAATATTATAACTAAGATAATACAGAATAAATTATCCTTAGCCTTCAACAGTATAACATATGATAGAATACTGATAATGTAAACACGCTTTTAGATCAACAACTGCTGCGGAAATAAGCAATCCATTAGAAGAGTCAAGTAGAGCATAAAATCTACTATCTTCTATGATTTAAAAAAAAATTTCATCAACTTTATCGCTGAGACTCAGCTTAATAAATAAAATCGAATCATCCTTGCACCACGGCTGTGACGCCCCAAAAATAGGTATACATCACCCATCTTGAGTCGCCGGATACATGGTACAAAATATAAATACAACTTAATTATACAACAGTCGTGTAAAATATGATAAAATATAATTTAAGAGTTTTAATAAGAATATTGTCATCTAGACAATATCCACACTCAATGGAGTCCTCATTACATTTATTGTCACACTATTTAACAGAATAGTGAGGACTACTAATGCTATCATCTGGACCATCACTCCGCTTCCCCGACTGCGTCCCATTATATTCTCATTTCACAAGAGAACAAAGAAAGAAAGGGTGAGTTCAACTAGCCCAGTAAGAAATATTATGTCTAAGATAATGCAGAATAAATTATCATTAGTCTTCAACAATATTAAACTGATAAAATACAATAGACATCAAGTTTAACTACAGCGGAACAAGCAATCCAATAGAAAAGTCAAGTAGAGAATAAAATCTACTATCTTCTATGATTTAAAATGTTTTCATCAATTTTTATCGCTGAGACTCAGCTTAATAAATAAACCACATCATCGAATCATCCTTGCACTACGGGCCAAGGATATTCTTTAAATCATCAATGGTCATGACTATACCGAATAATTCCTGGTCATAATCATACCAAGTCCATCTCTGCACGTAAGCTAAAGATATACAACCATAAAACCAATAATCAACAATCCATCTTTGCACGTAAGCCAAAGATATATAATTCAATAAACAACAGTCCATCTTCGTACGTAAGCCAAAGATAACTTTCATCACCATATAAGCACGAGGATGATGACAATGATATAAGCATTAATCAAACTAAAACAAGGATAATTATTAAAGAATTTAAATTTATCCAAATATTATCAACCACTCATAATCTAATATTATTAATATCATAACAATATTTTAATCACTTCTTAAACTTATAAACAATTTATTTCAATTGTTTACACTTTACCAAATAATGCATTTAATCATTCAAAAATGTCATACTCATAAGATTTCATCACCAATGATCAAATCCCTTACAAAAAAAATCTGCATATACCTTATATAGGATTTCCATGCCATAAAATCCTATTTTCCAACTTTGTTACTTCACATAACATATTTAACTCATGTTCGTAACTAAACCATTTTCATGAAAAATACCAAATCAGTCCCAAAAATATTTCTTTTCTGAGATTTAGCAGAATATAGTCCCATAATGAACATATGTTTTTCTCGGAATTTTTAAAATTCATTTACTATTTTTCAAAAATCAATTTCTAATTAATTCCTTAAGAAATTAGCTACCTCAAGTTTAACTCCAGAAATTTCCAAATCTTGGCAGGATCTTACACATGTTAATGTGAGCTTCTAGTTTAAATTTCATGGTCATCGGAGTTATAGAACTCCAGTAATAGCATTTTTCGTCGAAAAAACTTAAATATTGAAATAGTCATAACTTGTTCATTTTAAGTCGGAATGAGCTCATTTTTGGATAGGATGTTATTTATGCCATATACTTTCATTTCCCAAAAGGCCAGAATTTTTCTCATAAATTAAGTGGCCGAAACATCCCTTCTAAAAATCTGGACAGTAGCATTTTGGTAATTTCTAGCTTTTGACTCCTTTGCTAAAATCAGTCCACACAAAAATCTACAACACCTTTTCTAGTGATTCCACTTGGATAAGTTATTAAACTCATAGATCTAACTCTAGGACTTGACCACACTCAAAAATTCGAAATATAATAGGAGATATGGTCAATTGAATTTCATGTTCCATTTTCACCAAAATCTGATTTTCAACCCTTTGTGATTTCTAAGAAACTTTCATGTTTTCACATAATAACCAACATAACTCCTCATAACACTTACTAATACTTCATATACCCATGATTTTCATCTGTCCATTGCTTTTATTATGACTCTCATCATAATCAATGTAAACAGATCATTTCCACAATTTAATAAGGAATGAATACAAAGGATCATTCACCATGCATGTGGTAATCCACACAAGCAGGTTATTCCAATAGAATAATAAAGAATGGAATAATAGAAGGATTCACCATGCGTCCGATAGAGACTGCATGCATGAAAGTTATTCCCAATGTAATAATAAAAAGCAGTAATCGGAGTTCAAGTAAAATGCATGCATGTGATATTCCAACAGAATAATAAAAAGACGGAACCAGTCCTAAAGGCAGAAATGTATAGGATATTCCAACGAATAATAAAGAACGGAACCAGTCCCAGATAAAACGCAAAGAGGGATATTCCAATGAATAATAAATAATGGAATCCGGTCCCACAGAACGCATGGCATGTGATATTCCAATGCGTAATAATAAAGAACGGAACAATAGAAGAATTTCACCGTGTATGCGGTACTTCGCATAAACAGGTTATTCGAACATAATAATAAAGAATGGAATAACAACTCTTACGAGTATTGAAAGAAATAATTCTCTTCATGAATACGAAAGAATAATACCCTTACCTCAAAAAAAGACTGGATACTGGAATAGTGAGGGAGCAGACTTCTCTTCTTCTTTCTCTCTATAATTTCTCTCTATAATAATGGCTCTAAAGTTTTAGTGAATTGGTGAGAAATGAAGTAAGAATGAGCTTCTATTTATAGGAAAACATAGTTTCGATAATTGCACATTTTGGGGCTCAAAAAATTAATGTACAATACCTCCAACTTTTCTTTCATTTATAATTCAGTCATCCAAGTATTATCAAACTTGCACCACCTCCCCTAATAGTAAATCATGTGAATCAATAGTAAATCATGTGACTCAATAGTTCTAAACATGTGAAAAAATTTATTACAGTATAGTACCTCCATCTATACCTCCATTTTTAACTTAGTCATGCAAGTATTATCAATCTTGCACCAACTCCCCTAATAGTAAGTGAATGTGACTCAATAGTAACTTGTGAATAGTAACTCATGAATAGTAACTTGTGAATAGTAACTCATGAATAGTAACTCGTGAATAGTACTCCGACATGAAAAGTGCCCTAAATACCCGATTGAACAATATAATCTCCAGACATCAATTATTATCGAAATAAATGTCAATTTCTACTAACACAAATAATCCCAACACAATGGAACTATCAAATTCATCTTTAATCAACACGAACTTATTCATCATTAATATTATAACTCACAATATTTAACAACCAGGTCGTTCCCAGGAAAGAGGGGGCTTTCCAATAAGGATTTCTCCCTATTGGCGAGCAATTAGGTGACCAAACCTCTCCTTGACAGAACTTTTAGACATTGTAAATATTGTAATTTAATAATATGAACAACTTTTGTCGTCTCAATTATTGATTTAATAATTTATCATATAACGTAGAAGATACTGTGACAATAATCGAATCAATAATATGAGAGATATGATGCAGCAATTACTGTAGCAATAATTGAGTATAACTGAGTGACTTCACACGTAAGCATCAATAACCAATACCGTGTGCCACTATGCAACCACGCGTATTACTGTACTTTTACTACCCGGTAGTTCAACAGTATTAACGGTAAAATCTCCGCCGTTATTTTCGTAAAATATTTTTGTCGCTTTTCTAACTACTGCATAGTATTCCGTTAGGGGTCCACCAATGATTATCTTGCCGTCAATTTGGATATTCCCGACAAAAAGAATATTCCCCGACCAAACGAATATTTTATAACAACTTGCATACCTTGCAAAATTTATAAATATTACCCACGACTATAATATTTTATCAAATTCACAAAAAAATATTTCGAGAAAATTAATTATTTATTCATAAAATCTGGGGTCTCACAACGGCGAAGGATATTCATGCAATCATCAATGGTCATGATTATACCGAATAATCCCTGGTCATAATCATACCAACAACTGTCGATCAATGAACTACAGGCCAATGAGGACTTTTTCCACATCATTTGTCACATTACGGTCATGATTATACCGAATAATTCCTAGTCATAATCATACCAAGTCCATCTATGCACGTAAGCCAAAGAAGACTTTAATCCCAATATAAGCATGAGGATGATGACAATGACATAATAATTCAATAAAACAAGTTCAAGGATAAATTTTAAAGATTTATAATTTAATTTATCCAGAAATCAATAACGTCCAAATTGTCAACATGATACTGCTTTGTAGAGTAAAATTCAAGAATAATATTCATGTATCAAAAATAATTTGGACATAAAAGAAATATATTTTTTAGGTGAATAGTACCCCGACATGAAAAGTACTCCAAATACCCGAATGAATAATATTTGGGTGAATAGTAATTGGGTGAATAGTAACCCGTGAATAGTAACTCGTGAATAGTACTCTGTCATGAAAAGTGCCCCGAATACCTAAGTGAATAATACTAGAGTGAATAGTAATCGGATGAATAGTAACCCGTGAATACTAACTCGTAAAAGAAAAATACCAAAAAAATTATATTCCATGACGAGTACAAAAGAAATGATATCTCGTACCAGTATAATAGAATATACGAAACTGCAAATGGATTTTCACCCGTCATGCGGTAATCCACATAGACAGATCATTTCCACAATTTAATAAAGAATGAATACGAAAGGTCATTCGTCATGCATGCGGTAATCCACATAGACAGGTTATTCCAACAGAATAATAAAGAATGGAATAACAGAAGAATTCACTAGGCATGCGATAGACCGCATGCATGTGTTATTCCCAATGTAATAATAAAGAATGGAACCAGTCATACATAATCTCCACAAAACAGATATTCCAACAAAATAATAAAGAATGGAACTGGATCATGCGTAATCCGCATGCATGTGATATTCCAACAGTAATAATAAAGAATGGAATAACAAAAGAATTCACCAAGCATGCGATGATCAGCCACAAACAAAGTTATTCCAACATAATAATAAAGAATGGAATAATGTAAGAATTTCACGATGTATACGGTAGATTTAGATGTATGTGTTATTCCAACATTATAATAAAGAATGGAATAACAACCCTTACGAGTATTGAAAGAAAATAACTCTCTTCATGAATACGAAAGAATAATACCATTTACCTTAGAAGAAAACTGGATACTGGAATAGTAAGGTAGCAGACTTCTCTTATTCTTTCTCTCTATAATTTCTCTCTATAATAATTGCTCTATAGCTTTAGTGAATTGGTGAGAAATGAAGGAAGAATGAGCTTCAATTTATAGGAAAATATAGTTTCAATAATTTCACATTTTGGGGCTCGAAATATTATAGTATAATACCTTTCCCTTTTTCTTCCTTTTTAATTTAGTCCTACAAGTATTATCAAACTTACACCACCTCCCCTAATAGTAAATCATGTGAATCAATAGTAAAATCATGTGACTCAATAGCATAATCATGTGAAAAAAAAACTAATTACAGTATAGTACCTACATCTATACCTCCATTTTTAACTTAGTCATGCAAGTATTATCAATCTTGAACCAACTCCCCTAATAGTAAATGAATGTGAATCAATAGTACACACATTTGAACAAATAGTTATAATCATGTGAATCAATAGCAATTAATTGCTCATTTATCCGGTTAATTACCCGATTGGTCAATATAACCTCCCGACATCAATTATTATCGAAATAAATATCGATTTCCACTAACACTAATAATTCCAACACAATGGAACTATCAATTTCATCTTTAATCAACACGAACTTATTTATCATTAATATTATAACTCACAATATTTAACAACCAAGTCGTTCCCAGGAAAGAGGTGGCTTTCCGATAAGGATTTCTCTTTGTTGGCGCGCAATTAGGTGACCAAACCTCTCCTTGACAAAACTTCTAGACATTGTCAATATTGCAAATAATAATATGAATAACTTTTCCGTCTCAATTATTGATTTAATAATATAACATATTATACAGATGATACTGTGACAATAATTGAATCAATAATATGAGAGATATGATGCAGTAATTACTATAGCAATAATTAAGTATAACTGTGTGACTTCTTACGTAAGCATCAATAATCAATACTGTGTGCTACTATGCAACCACGCCAGACATCGTAATTTTACTACCGGGTAGTTCAACGCTTTAACGGTAACACTTTCACCGTTATTTTTATAAAAGATAATTTCGTCGCTTTCTAACTACGACAATACTTCCGCTAGGGGTCCACTTAATGATTGTGCCATCGCATTTAATATTTCCCGACAAAAAGAATATTCCCCGACCAATCGAATATTATATAACAACTTGCATACTTTGTAAAATTTATAAATATTACCCATAACTATAACATTATATCAAAAAAATTTAAATATTCAAAAAAAATATTTCGAGAAATTTAAATCATTATTCATAAAATTTGGGGTCTCACAATCTCCCCTCCTTATGAAATTTCACCCTCGAAATTTACGTGCGCACGCATTCGGTATGCCAAGAGGTGAGGATACCTTGACTTCATTTCAGATTCTAACTCTTGAGGTATAACCTTTGAGTGCTGAATACGATCCTTCTTATCCAAGATTTTAACACGTATCTCCTCATACGTTAAATCTTCTGCTATCTCGTCTAGTTCTAATTTAATAACGTGGTTCAGGTCATCCACATATTTACGTAACATCGATACGTGAAAAATGTTATGAACACGCAACATACTTAGCGGTAAAATGAGTCTATAGGCCACAGTTCCTACTCGATCGAGGATTTTAAATGGGCCAATTAATTTGAGGGTTGAGATTTCCTCAATTCATCAACTCTTGCTTGTAGAATAACGCCTTCTTGAACCTTCTTCTTCACATTCATTAGCTCTGAGTATGTAGCTTGAGCGGCTTTAACTTTATCAATTAAAGTCGATTCTACTCGTATATTCGCCATCATCACATGGGTCCCTAGAGTCTTTTACTCTATCTTCATCATTTATAATTTATGCGAAATGGGTTTTTCTGTTAACAACATCGCACTCGTAAACGTATAAGATCTTTTACTCAACGCATTAGCTACCAATTTGTTTTTCCCACGATGGTATTGAAGGGTATTATCGCAATCTTCAACAGCTCGAGCCAATATCTTTGGCGCATTATACGTTCATTTTGGTTGAAGAAATATTTAAGGGTTTTAGAAATGGGTTTTGTACTAAGGTCAATACAAAATTCGATTTCACGCTCTAGGGGTAAGCTAAGAAGTCTTCAGGAATACGTCAGGAAATTTATTAACAATAGAAATATCATTCAAAACTGTGACCCTAATCAAAGACTTGGATAACACGTCACATTGATACCTATCAACTTGTCATCGTCATTCACAACGTCCCCTACGGAAAGTTCGGCTTCGGTGTATTCCAAGTCTTGGAAGTCACCAACGAAAGGCTCGGGGCTCTTTACTTATGGCTTGATATAACAGTGATTGACTTTAGTGGTTTGGTTGCTTGAATTTCCAAAACAGGTTGGTTAGGAATATGAAAGCTAACAACCTTACGAAAAGCATGATGAGTAGTTAACCAATCGATTCCTAAAATCACATCAAAGGCAAGTATTTTCAAAGAGATAAGATCGACAGGTAACGTGAAAGTGTCGATTTGAATCAACAAGATTTATAAACAGTGGAGGTAACGAAGGTTTCTACTAACGAAGTTTAAACCAATAAGTCAAAGTCTAACATCTCTAGGGTCAATTTAAACGTTGAACGCAAGCAAAAGAGATAAAAGAATGGGTAGAACTAGTATCTAATAAGGTATAGACTTCGCAAGAATTTATAATTAACTAACCCGTGCTAACTTCGTTCAGGTTACTTGCTTTTTGAGAAGTCACGAAAAACACTCTTCCTGAAACCACCGACTTTGTTTTGTCCATATTCACCTTTAGTGCCACCGTCCCAGCTGGACTTGACTTTGGTGCACGACAAAATCGGGCTAGGTGACCTTCTTTTCCATAATTGTAACATGTTTTGGACTGCATCACACAGTTTGGACTGATATGTCCCTCCCCTTCGCATTTGTAACATACGACCGGTGGTCATTCTCCCTCCTTAACAACAGGTGTTGGTGCTGACGTCTTTTCATTATTATTTAATCTCCTCTTCTTGAAACTTTCACTTCTATTATCTTGGCCATGATTACCACCGAAGTGGTTACCATTCTTGGCATGATAATTTCCCCCACGATGGTTATCATTGTTCCGTTGGCCGTTGCCACCGGTATGATTATTATCATGTTGTTGTTTACCTGAGGATTATTGTCTTCCTGTTGCATATTATCCTGGGTATTGATCGTTGGTGACTTAACGGTCTCATGTGCTTCATTGTTGATCTCAACATTTTCAGATGCCATTTTCAAACACTGTCACAAAACAAGGGTTAATTGACATATCACATATTATCCCTATACTCTGACCGACCAATTAAATACCAAATAAACTTAGGTAGGTGATACTAGCGAAGGAATTACCCGTCTCTCCCCTCCTAGTTCTAGTCTCACATCTCAGCCAGGGATCATATCCCTAAGCTTTGATACCAACTGTGACGCCCCAAAAACAGGTATACATCACCCATCTTGAGTCGCCAGATCCATGGTACATAAATTCTGTGACACCCCCAAATCCAGGTACTTCATTCCCACAGGATCTGGTGTTCACTTAATCAAACATTCATATCTAACTACTCAATCACATTAAAAATGGATAAATAAAACATTTCCCATTAAAGGGTTACATAATAAAATCTCCCAGGTTATCTAACTTTTAAATACAATCATTCAAATGCGGAAATTAAATAAACTTCATTAAATCCAAGTCTAAGATCATCATAATAAAAGTCTAAAGTAAAAATTACAAGTCTTCATCACTTGCACATTTTTCCCTTTCCTTTGCTAGACGAAGGTTCATATACCTTCTCTTCTTTAGCTGCAATGAGTTTTAAAATATGCAAGAGTGAGCAAAACAATTGCTCACTGGATGTAATATAGAATCAACAGGAGTAAAGCAACAATAATTGCCAATAATTGGCTCATCAACAATGAATAGTACTCTATCGTTAATAATCAGAAACTAAAATCCAAAATGTGGAATAAATATAACTGAGGGTCATAAGACCATGAACTATGTCCACAGTTGTGAGTAATCTTTCAACTCCAACTTTAATGTCCATAATACTATAAGGACTCTTCGTATGCTTAGGGGGTCACCCTTCGCATCCATGTATTATGCACAAACATTTAACGCTACGCTGTAAGTTAACCCCTAATCATAACATTAGGGTTGTTCATCTCAAGATTTAGAGAACAAGTCCGCACCAAAAGAAGTTTGGTTTGGATAAGCTTTGGGGTAATTTGAATTAAACGAACATCAACTAAGGATTAGTTGAATGAAACCAAGAACATTTCACTATAGAATAATCGTGATTGAATCAATCATAGTAAACTAAAGTCGTGCTTTAGGAATAATCTAAGAGCATACAATTTGAATAACTATAACACCTTGCTTGAACAATACAAAGCCAAGGTTAATTAGAATTGAATACTAAGCATGCATAACAATTTGATCGATAAAAATGTTCAACATTAGAATATATAAATTTGCATGCTAAACAACAAGTTAAATACAAGAATAACTTGCTCAAGAATAACTTACATCATTATATCATAATCGAATTGAAAACCATAATTAGTTCAACAAGATAAAGGATTAGAAAAACTTGCTCAAAGAAAATTTAAGCAATTGCACAATTCTAAAAGTAGAGTTAAAGAACTTGCTCAATGTAAAAAGAAAGTTTAGAAAACTTGCATTACTATATTGAGAACAATAATTGATTCCAATTACAAAAGTAGAGTTAGAGAACTTGCCTTGCTCGTAGGCTAAACCAAATCAATACGAATCACAATATCCTATAAACATATGTCATCATGACATAATTAATCATTACCATCTTAAAAACATAACTAAGTACGTTCATCATTTAAAATTGGATTTTTAATCACATAATCGAGTTATAACACAAGTTAATTGTTAATAACATACTTATTCATAGTATAGAAATACTAAAATCAACATTTAGTAGTCCTACTATCATTACATAACTTTTCTTAAAATTTTGAGTACAAAAAGTACACTGTCAGACCATTCTCTTAACTCATGTGGCATGCACATTTATATTGTGGGTGTATTGCACATGCAGCATGGTACAGCATGTATTATTGCTTTGCCACGACAAAGCTATTAAGGTATGAGTTGTGATTGCATGAAGCGTATTAATGGTACTGCATTTCACAAAAGGTATCAGTGAAGTCCGTAGCGATCTTGTCGATTGCGAGACCTCGTACAGACAAATTTCTCAGAACAACACGAAAAAAACCAATTTTGGCCTACAAGCTTGTTTCTAACAGACTAATTAACACATAAATCATATAGAGACTTCATATAAACATATTTCAAAAACTCTAAACATGATTCTACCCATACAACAACATAAACAACAAAATTAACACACCCAAATTCACTGTTTTTGGCTAAAACTCACTTTTTGATATTTCAATGAAAATCAACACTGTAACTTTTGTTTTTCAACCAAAACCACTAATTCAAAGCATTTTATCAAAGTATATATATACTCTAACAAATTCAATAATTAATTTATCAACTAAACAACAATTAAACCCTTAATTTCTACCTTAAACCCAAACAATATATATATACACAAAACTCTCTATAAAAATATTTTTCTTCACAAACATATACATAATACCAATTTATTGACTATAACTTATGAAAATCGTTTTAACATCTCTAGTATGCAATATAAAGCCACATAACAACGACAATTTATCTCTACACAAGGAATTTATAGAGAATTAGAGAAGAGAAAACTAGAATTTTAGAAAACATAAAAGAAAAAGGGTAGGATGAAACCTTGAAGAAGATGATGATGGCTATCTCTTTACTTGACAAGCCTTTCTCCACTCTCTAGCCTTTCTTCCTCTATTCTCTTCTTCTTCTCTTCTTATTCTTCTTCTTCCCCTGAGTTTTCTTTTCTTCTCTCTCTCTATCTAACGTACTTAACAAATAACGTATATAGAATATAATATATATTGATCATATAATATAAATACAAAACATATAACTGATATCAGTTATTTAAAAATCAAAAGCCATAAGGCTTGTTTGGTTAACCACTAACAAAATAACCCATTAATCCTAACACCTTGTTTGGTAAAATTCAAATAAATTAAAGACTTAATAGGCCTTAGGCCTTGTTTGGTAAAACACAATTAGAACAAAGACTTAATAAGCAATAAGCCTTGTTTGGCAAAACTAAATTAAACTCCCTTAATTTATTTTAGTAACTCCTTTATAACAAGGTTATTTGCCACACATTAATTAAATTAAATTAATCATAATAATAATTTATTAAATCACTTCATCACATAAATCAATACCACAAAATTATAATTTTCTATATAATTATAACTTTATTTAATCAACTAACACATCCTTTTAAATTTACAAATTCCAATAAAAAGAATAGTAATTCAATTAATCAAAATTCTCTAACTTAATAATTAAATTAAATTAGCAAAATAATTAATTTTCCTTAATTATTTATTTAAAAAATAATTAACCACATCAATTCAAATTTGAACAATTATTTATTCGACAATAAACACATCCATTAAATATTTAAATAATTCAATAAATATTTAATATAACAATTAAAATTGTAGAATGTTACAAATTCAAATACAACTTAATTATACAACAGTCGTGTAAAATACAACAAAACATAGCTGAGAATTTAAACAAGAATATTGTCATCTAGACAATATCCGCACTCAATGGTGTCCTCATTACAATTATTATCACATTATTCTGTAGATTAGTGAGGACTACTAAAGCCATTTATCCTGGACCATCACTCCATTCCCCGACTCATCCCAGCTATATTCTCATTTTCTGAATAGAACAATGAAAGAAAGGGTGAGCTCAACTAGCCCAGTAAGAAATATTATGACTAAGATAATGCAGAATAAATTATCCTTAGCCTTCAACAGTATAACAACTGATAGAATACAATAGACAACACGTTTTAGATCAACAACTGCAGCGGAAATAAGCAATCCATTAAAAGAGTCAAGTAAAGCATAAAATCTACTATCTTCTATGATTTAAAAAGTTTTTCATCAACTTTATCATTGAGACTCAGCTTAATAAATAAAATCGAATCATCCATGTACTACGGCCAAGGATATTCATGTAATCATCAATGGTGATGATTATAACGAATAATCCATGGTCATAATCATACCAACAACTGTCCATCAATGAACTACAGGCCAATGAGGACTTTTACCACATCATTCGTCACATTACGGTCATGATTATACCGAATAATCCCCGGTCATAATCCTACCAAGTCCATCTATGCACGTATGCCAAAGATGACTGTAATCACAATATATGCATGAGGCTGATGACAATGATATAATAATTCAATAAAACAAGTTCAAGAATAAATTTTAAAGTTTTATAATTTAATTTATCCAGAAATCAATAACGTCCAAATTGTCAACATGATACTGCTTTGTAGAGTAAAATTCAAGAATAATATTCATGTATCAAAAATAATTTGGACAGAAAAGAAATATATTTTTTAGGTAAATAGTACCCCGTGAATAGTATCCCGACATGAAAAGTACTCCAAATACTCGAGTGAATAATATTTGGGTGAATAGTAACCCATGAATAGTAACTCGTGAATAGTACTCTGGCATGAAAAAGATCCCCGAATACCCGAGTGAATAATACTAGAGTGAATAGTAACCGAGTGAATAGTAACCCGTGAATAGAAACTCGTAAAAGAAAAATACCAAAGAAAATGATATTCCATGACGAGTACAAAAGAAATGATAACTCATACGAGTATAAAAGAATATACGAAACTGCAAATGGATTTTCACCCGCCATGCGGTAATCCACATAGACAGATCATTTCCACAATTTAATAAAGAATGAATACGAAAGATCATTCACCATGCATGCGGTAATCCACGTGAGCGAGTTATTCCAATGTAATAATAAAGAATGGAATAATGTAAGAATTCACCAGCGTATGTATGCGATAGACCGCACAGACATGTTATTCCCAACAAAATAATAAAGAATGGAACTAGGTCATGCGTAATCTGCACATATAGGATACTTTAACAGAATAATAAAGAATGGAACCAGGTCATACGTAATCCGCACAGACAGGATATTCCAACAGAATAATAAAGAATGGAATAACAACAGAATTCACCAGGCATTTGATAGACCACATAGATAGGTTATTCCAACAGAATAATAAAGAATGGAATAACAGAAGAATTTCACCATGTATGTGGTACTTCGCATAGGCATGTTATTCCAACATAATAATAAAGAATGGAATAACAACCCTTACGAGTATTGAAATAAAATAACTCTCTTCATGAATACAAAAGAATAAGACCCCTTACCTTAGAAGAAAACTAAATACTGAAATAGTGAGGTAGCAAACTTCTCTTATTCTTTCTCTCTACAATTTCTCTCTATAATAATTGCCCTATAGCTTTAGTGAATTGGTGAGAAATGAAGGAAGAATGAGCTCTTATTTACAGGAAAATATAGTTTCAATAATTGCACATTTTGGGCCTCAAAATATTACAGTATAATACCTTCCCCTTTTTCTTCCTTTTTAATTTAGTCCTTCAAGTATTATCAAACTTGCACCACCTCCCCTAATAGTAAATCATGTGAATCAACAGTAAAATCACGTGACTCAATAGTATAATCATGTGAAAAAAACTACTTACAGTATAGTACCTTCATCTATACCTCCATTTTTAACTAAGTCATGCAAGTATTATCAATCTTGCACCAACTCCCCTAATAGTAAATGAATGTGAATCAATAGTATACACATGTGAACAAATAGTTATAATCATGTGAATCAATAGCAATTAATTGCTCATTTATTCGGTTAATTACCCGATTGGTCATTATAACCTCCAGATATCAATTATTATCGAAATAAATGTCGATTTCCACTAACACTAATAATTCCAACACAATGGAACTATCAATTTCATCTTTAATCAACACGAACTTATTCACCATTAACATTATAACTCACAATATTTAACAACCAGGTCGTTCCTAGGAAAGAGGGGGCTTTCCGATAAGGATTTCTCTTTATTAGCGCGCAATTAAATGACCAAACCTCTCCTTGACAGAACTTCTAGACATTATCAATATTGCAAATAATAATAATATTTCAAGAAATTTAAATCTTTATTCATAAAATTTGGGGTCTCACAATAAACTTTTACGAAGTCTATACCTTTTTCGATACTAGTTCTACCCATTCATTTATTTCACCTATTTACGCTCAACGTTTGAACTTGACCCTTGAGAAATTAGACTTTGATTTATCTGTTGAAACTCCGTTAGGAGAAACCTTCATTATATCCATTATTTAGAAATCTTCTTTAATTCAAATCGGTACCCTCACGTTACCTGTCAATCTTATCTCTTTGAAAATACTTGCCTTTAATGTGATTTTAGGAATTGACTGGTTAACTACTCATCATGCTAAAATTAACTATTTTCGTAAGGTTGTTAGCTTTCATATTCCTAACCAACCTGTTATGCGAATTCAAGCAACCAAACCACTAAAGTCAATCACCGTCATATCAAGACATAAGCAAAGAGCCCCAAGCCTTTCACTGGTGACTTCCTTGTGTGGGATGCACCGAAGCCAGACTTTCCGTAGGGGACGCCGTGAAAACGGTGTCAAGTTGATAGGTATCATTGTTAGGTGTTATCCAAGTCTTGGATGAGAGTCACAGTTTTGAATAATATTTCTATTGTTAATAAATTTCTTGACGTATTCCCCAAAGAACTTCGTAGCCTACCCCCAGAGCGTGAAATTGAATTTTATATCGACCTTGAACCCAATACAAAACCCTCAAATATTTCTTCACCCAAAATGAACGTAAAATGCTCTAAAGACGTTGACTCGAGCTGTTGAAAGATTACAGTCATACCATTCAATACCATCCTCAAAAAGTGAACGTGGTAGCTGACGCGTTGAGTAGAAGATCGTATGCGGTTACGAGTACGATGTTGTTAACACAAAGACCCATTTTGTACGACTTACAAAAGATGGAGATAGAATTAAAGACTCCAAGAATCTACATGAAGATAGCGAATATACGATTAGAACTTACTTTAATCGATAATGTGACACCCCCAAAATAGGTATACATCACCCATCTTGAGTCGCCAGATACATGATATGTAAATTTAAATACAACTTTATTATACAACAGTCGTGTACAATACGACAAAACATAGTTGAGAGTTTAAACAAGAATATTGACATCTAGACAATATCCACACTCAATGGAGTCCTCGTTACAATTATTATCACACTATTTCACAGAATAGTGAGGACTACTAAAGCCACTTATCCTGGACCATCACTCCATTCCCCGACTCGTCCCAGCTATATTCTCATTCCTGAAGAGAACAAAGAAAGAAAGAAAGGGTGAGCTCAACTAGCCCAAAGAAGAAATATTATGACTAAGATAATGCGAGAATAAATTATCCTTAGCCTTCAACAGTATAGCAACTGATAGAATACAATAGACAACAAGTTTTAGATCAACAATTGCAGCGGAATAAGCAATCCATTAGAAGAGTTAAGTAGAACATAATGTCTACTATCTCTTCTAGATTAAAAGTCCATCGTTAATATTTCATTCCTATAATACTCATCAACAGTTCTTTGTTATACCCAAGATAAAAAGAACTCTCATCACCTGTGTTCACCTGAACCACCAAAGATTATAGTTAAATCCACAATTCATATTTATAATCATGTAAATCAACAGTTTCTCCTTGCCACAAAGGCTTAATAGAACATTTACTCAATATCCTTACCCCAAAGGCTAAAGATATTCAAATGTAATAACAATGATCATACCAATCCGTTGTCTTCCTTTGCACTACGGGCCAAAGATATTCAACTATAAAACCAATGGTCATGATCATACCAATCAATTGTCTGTCAGTGTACTACGGCCAAAGACATTCAACTGTTAACTAATGGTCATGATCCTGCCAATCACATCATCGAATTATCCATGTTCTACGGGCCAAGGATATTCGTTATTATCACCAGTGGTTATGATCATGTCATACACCTGTCCATCTTTGCACATAAGCTAAAGATATACAACTATAAAACTAATAATCAACAGTCCATCTATGCACGTAAGCCAAAGATGACTTTCATCACAATATTATAAGCATTACTCAAACAAAAACAAGGATAAATATTAAAGACTTTAAATTTATCCAAAGTTTAAAAATATCCAGATTGTCAACATGATATTGCTTTGTGGAGTAAAATTCAAAAATAATATTCATGTACCAAAAATAATTTGGACAGAAAAAAAAATATTTTTCGGGTAAATAGTACCCCGTGAATAGTACCCCAGGAATAGTACCTCATGAATAGTACTCCGACATGAAAAGTACCCCAAATACCCGAGTGAATAATATTTGGGTGAATAGTAATTTGGGTTAATAGTAACCTGTGAATAGTACTTCGCATAGACAGGTTATTCCAACATAATAATAAAGAATGGAATAACAAAAGAATTTCACCATGTATGCGGTACTTCGCATAGACAGGTTATTCCAAGATAATAATAAAGAATGGAATAACAGAATCTCTCTTCATGAATATGAAAGAAATAATACCCCTTAGTATAATAATAATATCCCTTACCTCAGAAGAAGACTGGATACTAGAATAGTGAAGTAGCAAACTTCGCTTATTCTTTCTCTCTATAGTTTTTCTCTCTATAATTTCTCTATAATAATTACTCTTGTAAAACTTAGTGAATTGGTGAAAAATAATGAAGGAATGAGCTTCTATTTATAGGAAAATATAGTTTCGATAATTGCACGTTTAGGGGCTCAAAAAATTACAGTATAATACCTTCATCTTTTCCTTCATTTTTAATTTAGTCCTTCAAGTAATATCAAACTTACACCACCTCCCCTAATAGTACATCATGTGAATCAATAGTTTAATCATGTGAATCAATAGTTTAATCATGTGAATCAATAGTTCTATACATGTGAAAATATGAATTACAGTATAGTACCTCCATCTATACCTTCATTTTTAACTTAGTCATGCAAGTATTATCAATCTTGCACCAACTCCCCTAATAGTAAATGAATGTGAATCAATAGTAAACACATGTGAACAAATAGTTATAATCATGTGAATCAATAGCAATTAATTGTTCATTTATTCGGTTAATTACCTGATTGGTCAATATAACATCCAGACATCAATTATTATCAAAATAAATGTCGATTTTCATTAACACTAATAATTCCAACACAATAGAACGATTAATTTCATCTTTAATCAACACGAACTTATTCATCATTAATATTATAATTCACAATATTCAACAACCAGGTCGTTCCCAGGAAAGAGGGGGCTTTCCGATAAGGATTTCTCCTTATTGGCGCGCAATTAGGTGACCAAACCTCTCCTTGACAGAACTTCTAGACATTGTAAATATTGCAAATAATAATATGAATAACTTTACCGTCTCAATTATTGATTTAATAATATAACATATTTTGCAGATGATACTATGACAATAATTGAATCAATAATATGAGAGATATGATGCAGCAATTGTTGTAGCAATAATTGAGTATAACTGAGTGACTTCTCACGTAAGTATCAATAATCAATATCGTGTGCTACTATGTAACCACGCGTGTAAAACCCCAACTTTTATGAATAAATATGAATTTTCAATAAATATCATTTTTGAATATTATGGAGTAAAGTTGATATAATGTGGGTAATATTTAGAAATTTTGAAAAGTATGTAAATTGTTATATAATATTCGATTGGTCGGGGAATATTCGTTTTAATAGGGAATATCCGTACAACGGCACAATCATTGGTAGACCACATAACAGAATTATTATCGGATTGAGAAAACGACAAAAATATTTTTATGAAAATAACGGCGGAAGGTTTGCCATTAACTGTTGAAACACCCGGTGTTAAAAGTACAGTAATATGCATGGTTGCATAGTAGCACACGGTATTGATTATTGATGCTTACATGAGAAGTCACTCAGTTTTGTTCAATTATTGCTACAGTAATTGTTGCATAGTATCTCACGTTATTTGATTTAATTATTGTCGATATTTTATCAATAATTGAGATGACAGAGTTATTAATATTATTATTTGCAATATTAACGATGTCCAGAAGTTCTGCCAAGGAGAGGTTTGGTCACCTAATTGCGCGCCAATAGGGAGAAATCCTTATTAGAAATCTCCCTCTTTCCTAAGAACGACTTGGTCGATTAATAATGTGAGTTATAATAATGATGATGAAGTTTTGTTTAATTAGTATTATTAATGTAATATAACAGAAAAACTTTTTATTTAAAATATAATACTATTATAAAGTTATTTATTTTATTAGACTATAAATAGAATATATTATATTTTATTCTGCATAGTGTTTGCATAGTGCCTGCATAGTGTTTGTATAGTAAAAATCTTTTTATATAAAACAGAAAACTTTTATAAAGTTATTCGTTTCATTAGATTATAAATAGAATATATTAAATTTTATTTAAAAGATTTTGTTTTGTTAGAATATTTTATTGTAAACCAATCTGGACCGTCCATTTAAAAGTAAATCAATCTGAACCGTTCATGTATTAGTTACTATTCAGTCCATTCTCCTATAAATAGAAGCTCATTCCTTCATTATTTCTTACAAATTCACTGAAACTCTATAGAGAGAAACTATAGATAGAAAGAATAAAAGTATTATACTACTTCACTACTCCTGTATCCAGCTTTATTCTAAGGTAAGGGGTATTATTTCTTTCTTATTCATGAAGAGAACTTCATTATTCCATTCTTTATTATTCTATTAGAATAACTCATATGCTATCACCGTGATACATGGTAAAATTCTTCTTCGTTATTCCATTCTTTATTATTATGTTGAATAACTTGTTTATGCAAAGTACCGCATACATGGTGAAATTCTTCTATTATTCCGCTCATTATTATTTTGTTGAATATCCTCGTTCATGCGTTACGCCTTTACCGGTTCCATTATTTATTATTCGCTGAATAACTCATGTCTGCGCGTCTATCGCATGTATGGTGATTTCGTTGTTATTCCATTCTTTATTATTCTCGTCTCGAATATCCTGTCATGCATTTATGCTTTACCAAGTTCCATTATTTATTATTCTCGTCGAATATCCTCGTCTGCGTGCATTTACGCCTTTACCTGGTTCCATTATTTATTATTCTATAGGGAATAACTTGTCATGCGATACTATCGCATTTACGGTGAATCCTTCTGTTATTCCATTCTTTATTATTCTATTTGAACAACCTGTCTATGTGGATTACCATATGTATGGTGAATAATCCTTTGTATTCATTCCTTATTAAATTGTGGAAATGATCTGTATATGTAGATTACCACATGGCGGGTGAAAATCCATTTGCAGTTTCATATATTTTATTATACTCAGTTGGTTAAAGTTTTGGCTTCTATACTCCATGAAATTAGTGGAATATCCTTGATATTTGCACTTCATTCAGTATCTTTTCATGGAAATATTCTTCTGAGCATTCTTGAATTTTACTCCACAAAGAAGTATCATGTTGACAATTTGGACGTTATTAATTTCTAGATAAATTAATTCTTGAACTTGTTTTATTGAATTATTATGTCATTGTCATCATCTTCATGCTTATATTATAATGAAAGTCATCTTTGGCTTACGTGCATAGATGGACTCAGTATGATTATGACTAGGGATCATTCGGTATAATCATGACCTGTAATGTTATAAATGATATGGTAAAAGTCCTCAGTGGCCTGTAATGCATTGATGGACAGTTTTTGGTATGATTATGACCAGGGATTGTTCGGTATAGTCATAACCATTGATGATTTAATGAATATCCTTGGCCCACAGTATAGGGATGATTAGATGATGTGTTTTATTTATTAAGCTGAGTCTCAGCGATAAAAATTGATGAAAACATTTTAAACCATAGAAGATAGTAGATTTTATTCTCTACTTAACTCTTCTAATGGATTGCTTATTCCGCTGTAGTTAAACTTGATGTCTATTGTATTTTATCAGTTTAACATTGTTAAAGACTAATGATAATTTATTCTGCATTATCTTAGTCATAATATTTCTTACTGGGCTAGTTGAGCTCACCCTTTCTTTCACTGATCACTTCAGGAAATGAGAATATAGCTGGGATGAGTCGGGGAACGGAGTGATGGTCCAGATGATAGCATTAGTAGTCCTCACTATTCTGTTAAATAGTGTGTCAATAAATGTAATGAGGACTCCATTGAGTGTGAATATTGTCTAGATGACAATATTCTTATTAAAACTCTCAATTTATGTTTTGTCGTATTTTACACGACTGTTGTATAATTAGTTTGTATTTGTATTCAGTACCTTGTATCTCAAGACCCCAAGATGGGTGATGTATACCTATTTTGGTGGCGTCACAGTTGGTATCAAAGCTTAGAGATATGATCCCTGGCTGAGATGTGAGACAAGAACTAGGAGAGGAGAGACGGGGAATTCCTTCACTTGTATGACCTACCTAAGTTTATTTGGTATTTAATTAGTCGGTCAAAGTATAGGGATAATATGTGATATGTTAATTAACCCTTGTTTTGTTGCAGTATTTGAAAATGGCATCCGAAAATGTTGAGATAAGCAATGAAGCACGTGAAACCGTTGAGTCACCACAGATCAATACTCAGGGTAATGTGAAACAGGAAGACAATAATCCTCATGAAAACAATAACACCGATGAAATGGTGAATGATGGGATGGTTAGAGGCTTTATGTAATTCATTCAACATCAGGTGAAGGCAACTCCTATCCAAAATACAGGTGGAAACACTGACAACTCACGGTCGGTCACCGCTAAGCAGTTCAAGGAGCTGGGACCACCAGAGTTTTTTGGAGAGCCAAAATCACTTAAGGCAGAGACGTGGATAAAGAAGATCAACAAGATATTTGATGTCCTGGGATGCTCCGAGGAGCAAAAGGTTCCCTTTGCCACATTCATGTTGCGTGCAGAGGCAGATTATTGGTGGAAATCTGTAAAGCGAACTCAACCTGCCGCACTGAAGATGTCTTGGGAGAAGTTCCAAGAGCTGTTCAAAGATAAGTACTTTCCTGAAAGTATTCGTCACATAAAGGAGGTAGAGTTCATCAAGCTTGAGTAAAATAATATGACCGTGGCGTAGTACGAAGCTAAGTTTGTCGAGTTGTCTCAGTTTGCATCCCACTTGGTTGATAATGAGGAGAGAGTGACGCGGATGTTTCTAAGAGGTTTAAAACCCGAGATACGTCAATACATTATCTCTCATAAACTGTGTTTGTATTCAGATGTTGTGAATAGGGCTCAGTTATTGGAGCGCGATAATGAGTCAACCCAACCAAGAGAGAGCAGCCGACAAGTCGATAATACCAGTGGTAGCAGTCATCAAAGCGGTGAAAACAAACGTGGAGGGAATCAACATGCCAGAAATGATAACCACTTCGGTGGTAATCATGGCCAAGACAATAGGAGTGGAAAGTTCAAGAAGAGAAGGTTCAGCAAAGATGGAAAGACGTCAGCATCAACACCCGCTGTTAAGGAAGGAGAACGACCACCGGTCGTATGTTACAAATGTGGCGGGGAGGGACACATAAGTCCGAACTGCATGATGCAGTCTAAAGCATGTTATAATTATGGAAAAGAAGGCCACCTAGCCCAATTTTGTCATGCACCTAAGTCAAGTCCAGCTGGGATGGAGGCATCAAAAGGTGTCCCAGACAAGACAAAACCGGTAGTTCAAGGGAGAGCGTTTGTCGTAACCTCCCAAAAAGCGAGGAATCCGAACGAGGTGATCATGGGTAAGCTAATCATAAACTCTAGCGAAGTTTATACTTTATTTGATACCGGTTCTACCCATTTCTTTATTTCTCCTACTTGCGCTCAACGTTTAAATTTGACTCCGGAGAAATTAGACTTTGATTTATCTGTTGAACCCCGTTGGGAGAAACCTTCATTACATCCACAGTTTATAAGTCTTGTTTGATTCAAATCGGTAACCGCACGTTACCTGTCGATCTTATTTCTTTGAAAATACTTGCATTTGATGTGATTCTAGGGATTGATTAGTTAACTACTCATCATGCAAAAATTGATTATTTTCGAAAGGTTATTAGCTTTCATATTCTTAACCAACCTATTATGCAAATTAAAGCAACCAAACCATTAAAATCCATCACTGTCATCTCAAGCCATAAAGCTATTCGTTTATTGAAAAATGGATGTCAAGCTTTCTTAGCTCATGCCACGGATCTAAACAAAAATACGTCACTTTTGAATGATATTTCTATTGTTAATGAATTTCCGACGATTCCCAAAAACTTCATGGCCTACCCCCAGAGCGTGAAATTGAATTTTGTATCGACCTTGAACTCGGTACAAAACCCATTTCTAAAGTCCCATATCGAATGGCTCCTATTGAACTTCAGGAGTTAAAGACCCAACTGCAGGAATTATTAGACATCGGTTTCATTCGTCCTAGTACATCTCCTTGGGGTGCTCTTGTTCTATTCGTGAAGAAGAAAGATGGGAGTATGCGACTTTGTATTGATTATCGGGAGTTGAACCATGTCACTATTAAAAATAGATATCCATTGCCTTGCATTGATGACCTGTTTGACCAGTTGCAAGGCGCCAATTTTTTTCAAAAATTGATCTTCATTTCGAATATTACCAATTGAAGATTAGAACCGATGACATTCCAAAGACGGCTTTCAGAACTCGGTACGGGCATTATGAATTCCTAGTCATGTCTTTTGGATTAACTAATGCTCCTGCTGCCTTCATGGATATGATGAATCGAGTATTCAAGGAATATTTGGATCACTTTGTGGTTGTCTTTATTGATGATATTCTCATATATTCCAAAAGTCGTGAAGATCATGAGCAACACTTGAGCCTGATACTCCAAAAGTTTTGTGAAAACAAGCTTTATGCCAAGTTGAAGAAATGCGAGTTTTGGCTTGAGGAAGTAGCATTCCTTGGGCACGTTATATAAAATTATGATATATCTGTTGACCCGGCAAAGATTAAAGCAATTCAAAGCTGGGAGCAACCTAAATCAGTGACCGAAGTACGTAGCTTTCTCGGTTTAGCTGGTTATTATCGGAGATTCGTGGAAGGATTTTCTCGAATTGCTACTCCATTAACTCAGCTGACTCGAAAAGATACAAAGTTTGGTTGGAGTGAAGAATGTGAGAAGAGTTTTTAAGAACTCAAAAGTAGACTCATTTCAGCGCCTGTTCTGACAATACCATCTGGCACGGAGGGATTTGTCATTTACAGTGATGCTTCAGGCAAAGGGTTAGGATGTGTTCTCATGCAACATGGGAAAGTCATAGCCTATGCCTCACGACAACTCAAAGAATATGAGAGGAATTATCCTACTCATGATCTAGAGTTGGCTGCTATCATTTTTGCGCTTAAAATTTGGAGGAATTACCTGTATGGAGAGAAGGTGGAAATCTATACAGATCACAAAAGCCTCAAATATTTCTTCACTCAAAAGGAACTCAACATGCAACAACGACGTTGGCTTGAACTGTTGAAAGATTATGATCATACCATCCAATACCTTCCTGGAAAACAAACGTAGTAACGGACGCATTGAGAAGAAGATCATATGCGAGTACGAGTGCGATATTGTCAACGCAAAGGCCCATTTTGTATGACTTATAAAGGATGGTGATAGAGTTAAAGACTCCAGGGACACATGTGATGATGGCGAATATATGAGTAGAACCGACTTTAATCGATAAAGTTCAAGCTGCTCAAGCTACAGACCTGGAGCTGATGCGTATGAGGAAGAAAGTGCAAGAAGGTGCTATGCCAGAAGCAAGAATCGATGAAGAAGGAATACTTCGAGTCAACTCCAGACTTTATGTTCCTAACGACCCTGATTTAAAGTATAAAATTATGATGGAGGCGCATAACACACCGTTTGCAATCCATCCTGGGAGTACCAAAATGTATCGTGATCTTCATCATACATTTTGGTGGAGCAATATGAAGAGAGAGATAGCGTTGTTTATCTCAAGGTGTCTAACTTGTCAACGAGTCAAGGAAGAGCATCAAGTGCCAAAAGGTCCATTGCAACCACTTGAAATTCTAGAATGGAAGTGGGAGCACATTACCATGGATTTTGTTACTGGTCTTCCCAAGGTTTCTCAAGGCATAGATGCAATTTGGGTCATTGTTGATAGGTTGACCAAGTCTGCTCACTTCTTACCAATACGAGAAACTTATACACTTGAATGTCTTGCTCGTATGTACATAAATGAGATTGTAAAACTGCATGGTATGCCAGTATCCATAGTTTCTGATCCAGACCCACGATTCACTTCAATATTTTGGGTCAGTTTGCAAAAAGCTATAGGCACGGATTTATGATTTAGTTCAACATATCATCCTCAAACAGACGGACAATCAGAGAGGACTATTCAAACTCTTGAAGATTTATTAAGACTCTGTGTCCTTGACTTCAAGGGAAGTTGGGACAAGTTCTTACCATTGGTGGAGTTTTCCTACAACAACAGCTATCAAGCAAGTATTGGCATGGCTCTATTCAAAGCGTTGTATGGAAGAAAGTGTCATTCTCCAGTATGCAGGGGTGAGGTGGCTAAAGCAACGTTGTTGGGACCGGAGTTGGTACGTATGACTACAAAAAATATTCAAACGATTCGACAACATATAAAAACCTCATAAGATCGACAAAAGAGTTATGCTGATCTTCATCGAAAGGACGTGGAATTCGATATTAGAGATCATGTGTTGTTACGTGTTGCTCCATGGAATGGAGTTACGAGATTTGGAAAGAGAGGAAAGCTCAATCCTCGATTCATTGGCCCATTTTTAATCCTCGATCGAGTTGGAACTGTGGCCTATAGACTCGCTTTACCGCCAAGTATATCTCGTGTTAATAACGTTTTTCATATATCCATGTTACGTAAATATGTGAAAGACCCGAACCACTTTAGTGAGTTAAAACTAGACGAAATAGCGGAAGATTTAACGTATGAAGAGGTTCCTGTTCAAATCTTGGATAAGAAGGAACATATTTTACGCTCCAAGGTCATACCTCAAGTCAAAGTTTTGTGGAGAAACAACAATGTTGAGGAAATGACCTGGGAGTTAGAATCTGAAATAAAATCAAGGTATCCTTACCTCATCGACATACCAGGTATGTACCCTAATTTTGAGGGCGAAATTTCATAAGAAGGGGAGGTTGTAAGACCCCAACTTTTATGAATATAGATGAATTTTCAATAAATATCATTTTTGAATATTATGCAGTAAAGTTGATATAATGTGGGTAATATTTAGAAATTTTGAAAAGTATGTAAGTTGTTATATAATATTCGATTGGTCGGGGAATATTAAATTACGAGACAAAAAAATCATTAGTGGACCACATACTGTAATTATTATCGATTTGAAAATGACAAAAATATTTTTATAAAAATAACGGCGAAAGTTTTGCCATTAACTATTGACACACCTGGTGTTAAAAGTACAGTAATACGCGTGGTTGCATAGTAGCACACGGTATTGATTATTGATGCTTACGTGAGAAGTCACTCAGTTTTGTTCAATTATTGCTACAGTAATTTTTGCATAATATCTCACGTTATTTGATTTAATTATTGTCGATATTTTATCAATAATTGAGATGACAGAGTTATTAATATTATTATTTGCAATATTAATGATGTCTAGAAATTCTGCCAAGGAGAGGTTTGGTCACCTAATCAATTACTAATAATAGGAGAAATACTTATTGAAAGCCCCCTCTTTCCTGGGAACAACCTGGTCGATTAATAATGTGAGTTATAATAATGATGATGAAGTTTTGTTTTATTAGTATTATTAATGTAATAAAACAGAAAAACTTTTATATAAAACATAATACTTTTATAAAGTTCTTTGTTTTTATTAGACTATAAATAGAATATATTATATTTTATTATGTATAGTGTTTGCATAATACCTGCATAGTGTTTGTATAGTAAAAATCTTTTTATATAAAATAAAATACTTTTATAAAGTTATTCATTTTATTATATTATAAATAGAATATATTATATTTTATTTAAATGATTTTGTTTTATTAGAATATTTTATTGTAAACCAATCTGGACCGTCCATTTAAAAGTAAATCAATCTGAACCGTTCATGTATTAGTTACTATTCATTCCATTCTCCTATAAATAAAAGCTCATTCCTTCATTATTTCTTGCGAATTCACTGAAACTCTAGAGAGAGAAACTATAGAGAGAAAGAAGAAAAGTATTCTACTACTTCACTACTCCTATATCCAGCTTTATTCTAAGGTAAGGGGTATTATTTCTTTCTTATTCATGAAGAGAACTTTTGTTATTCCATTCTTTATTATTCTGTTGGAATAACCTGTTATGCGAATTACCGCATACATGGTGAAATTCTTATGTTATTCCATTCTTTATTATTATGTTGGAATAACCTGTTTATGCGAAGTACCGCATACAAGGTGAAATTCTTCTATTATTCCGTTTATTATTATTCTGTCGGAATATCCTGTCTGTGCATTTACGCCGGACCTGGTTCCATTATTTATTATTCTGTTGGAATAACCTATCTGTGTGGTCTATCGCATGCATGGTGATTTCTGTTGTTATTGCATTCTTTATTATTATGTCAAAATATCATGCCTGTGCGTTTACACCGGACCTGGTTCCATTATTTATTATTCTTCGTCGAATATCCATGTAAATGCGTTTTACGCAAACTCAGTTCTATTATTTATTATTCTGTTGGGAATAAACTATCTGTGCAGTCTATCGTATGCATGGTGAATCCTTCTGTTATTCCATTCTTTATTATTCTGTTGGAGTTGTTAGGTTTGTAATATTCATAACGCAATCAAATTGCATAAAAAGTGCGGAAGCGTGTAAAATCAGAGTTTAAAAATTTACAAACCATATACCCGGATCATCCTTTATGCATAATTATTAATTAAACGAAAAGATAAAGAATAAAATCATACCCTTGAAGATCGAGCTTCCTCAGGTACAAGTTCACCTCCAAATCCTTTCGCGTTCAATCTTGAATCCACCGGGTTTGGTTCCTTCCTTTGATCAACGTTAGCCACCCAAATGTTTGGCCTCTAGAGGTGATCCACCAAGGAAGAAGAAAATTCAAGAAGATGGGTGTTATGGCTAACCCTAGTTTTCTATCTCTATAGAAAAAGGGTACTTCTCAACAAAATTGGAATTATTACGTTGTAAAAAATCAACAACCCATACCACCCATAATAAGACTCCTCTTATTAATAGATGTGGGCAACCCACCTTAACAATTAAGGAATTGGGTTTTATTTAATTAATTAAATTCTTTTAATTAATTAAGCTCCCTAATCTTATTAGGGATAATTAATTAAACTCTTTTAATTAATTTAACCTCCTAATCTTATTAGGAATAAATGAGAGTACTTATATTAAATTAATTCCTAAACTCTTTTAGAAATTAAAATAATAATAATTGTAATAATATTAATAAGACTCCTCTTATTAATTTATATTTAATATTTCCAAAATATTAAATAATAAATATTAAGCTATTTAATTTATTCTATCACCATAGATTAAATTAAATATACTTAACATATTATTACGATTATGCCATTAACTTCTTAAATAATTATTCTTTCTTTTATGGTGTGACCCTTTAGGTTCTCCATATTAAACCTTGTGAAATAAATCAATTAGAACAATTCTAATCTTATTTAAATAAATAAATTAAACAATTAATTTATTTAAATAATATTTATTCTACAATAGGATAAGCCTCTCCTAATATCAACGACTTTCCGGATAATATAGATTTCAACATTAATCATAAAAGAACCTTTGAGTAAATAGTTACTGCATAATTCAATCCTTCCACCATACATGTCCCAATTAAATATAAGACATGGAATTACTCACAAGTCTTATTTTATTTAATTATATGTATTTCGACTCTTAAATGCACAACTCCAAATAATGCAAATTAGAAACTCCTTTCTAATTTCATTCGCGCCTTAACAAGGACTCTTTGGGTTGTCATTTATCGAATCACATAGACATTTCTCTTCTTTTATTAGAAGTGGTAGATTCTTTATTGATCATATATTATCTCCATATACAACTTATTATACCCAAGCATACCCTTTGATATACCCTAAGGGTCTTAAGGAATAAGTCAAAGTATAACTCATCATACACAAGATACTATGATGATCTCAAGTCCAAGGATCACTTGTACTACTATCACTACAGAATTCCTATTGACAGCAAATAAAACTCCATTAGGTATTCCTTAGCGAGCCAATGCTTCGATGAACTTATTCTCTAATAAGCACCTACATACTTGCTTTAGTGTCTCCACACAAATGATCATGAGATCAATCATCCTCATCCAATGAGCAAGCAACGTATGTACCAATCTATCCTGATTCACTAATCCCCAATTTAGTAATCCAATGATTGGGAACTATTTTAGTTTTAAGCTTTCTAAGAATTTAGATCTCATTAGAATGATCATCATCATTATTCTAAAAGCATTGCTTAAAACTATGGGTTTATCACATATTATTAAACAGCATCATGTAGATAATTAAAAGCCTTTAATAAATTAATACTTTTTATTAATAAATGAATAAGATTGTTACAAAGTATATGCTTTATCATCAAACATGATTGGCTTGTGTGCATACTACTTTCAATCTCCCACTTGCACTAAAGCCAATCGTCATGGTATCTCATACTCTTCTTCTTTAAGTGACGATTATCCTGCTGTTGGATAAGCTTTAGTTAATGGATATGTAATTTTGTTCATGAGAGTCCACTATCTCTATAGTGATTTCCCATCTTTCAATGATTCTTATAATCAAATGAAAGTGCCACAACACATGTTTAGATCCAAGACGAGACTTAGGAACTATTCCTAGTTCTGTAATGAACTTTTAATCCAAACAATCAACTTGCAGCTTCATTTATAGCTATATACTTTGTCTTTATCACTAAACCAACAACTCTTTCTTTGTTTGGAACCTTTCCCATTCAACGCACCACCGCTTCAAGATAACGCTTTACCTTAAAGTGGATTTTCATCATCTTAGTCCGTCTGAAAAACTTGAGTCATTAAGCCCTCTAGTTTTAATTTAGACCCACCATGTATGCTCACATCTTTAGTGCCTAGGTTAAGAACTTTAAGATGTTTTTCACGCCTTCTGAAGATCTTCTCGAGCAATATGACCGATCAACATCGGTCTCATACATTTCATTGCATACATGATTGTCACTCATGCAATCTCTCTTCTTTGGAGTCTATGGGGACTATTAAGAGATACACTCCATAGCTCATCAACATGAGACATCTCTTGGAGTTTGCCATGCTAAACGACTTTAGCATCAAATGAATATACGTTCCTTGGGTTAAGTCGAGCATCCTCTTGTATCTATCTATATAGATTTTATCCCCAATTAAGATACTCTTCCCAAACCATTCATGGAGGAATGTTTAGACAACTTTATCTTTACTGATTGTAGCATTGGTATGTCATTCTTTATCCGTAGTATATCATCATATAATACTAAAAATTTCACGACGCTCCCACTGACCCTTTTGTACACACTAGGTTCATTCTTATTTTTTGATAAAATCAAACTCTTTTGATTTGTTTCATCAAAACGAATGTTCCATTTTTGAGAATATTGCTTCAATCAATTTCTCTGAGTGTCTACCACACTTACCTCATCGTATGTAACTGGATCATCATCTTCTATGATGTGTACCTCATCATCATCATCCATGATGAATCCATACCTCCTAGGTATCTTCTTGTACTATTCCGTTTTACGATTGGTTGTGGTACAATAGTTCATCTACTGAGTTCCTCTTATTTGATTTATAGTGTTTTGTGGTTCTTGAACTTTTCAAGATCTATTATCCTCCCACTAGCCCTTCAATGATAAACACCTTTATCTTAGAAGGCAGCGTGTTTCGTAACAAACACCTTTTGCAAAGTAGAATTATAGAACATATACCCTAAACTTACTTTAGGATGTCCCACAAATCGACACTTATAAAATCTTGTCCCAAGCTTATCCTTTGAAACCTTTTCACATAAGTTGGACAACCCCTTATCTTAACATACTTAAGATTAGGAATCCTCCCTGTCCATAACTTTTATGGAGTCTTGGGGTCGAATTTTGAGGTTACCATTTTCGTAAATATGCAGCCATTTCTAGGACATTATCCCAGAAGGATACTGAAATGTCGGTAAAATCATTATGGACCGCATCATGTCCAACAAGGTACGATTTTTCCTTTTAGATACATCAATCAATTATTGTGTATCAAGAGGCGTCCATTGTGAGAAATCCATTTGAGATGATCTAGAAACTTATTGCACAAGTATTTATTCCTTGATCCGATCAAAGAATTTTAGTACTTTATCAATTTATTTCACTTCTGAATTCTTTGAACCTTTCAAATAATTCATACTTGTATTTTAGCAAATACACACATTCAACTGTTTGAATGATCATCTCCTTTTCTTATACTAATTTGTTCAATAGGCAAAATTATTTTCATGTAAGTCAAGTATACAAAATTTATTAAGTAATATTCCAGTTCTATACAAAATATTATTATTATAAATAGAACAACAATTGTTCTTAATTATAATACCAAAAATTTTATTGTCCAACAATAAAATAGAAATAATATTTCTAACAAGAACTAGAATACAATAACAACATATTGACTTAATAGATTTTCCCGTAGGCATTGCTAAACTATAAGTTTTTATGGCTAATATGCAGCAACCTTTGCTTCATTTTCCACACATAGGATTACTTATCTTTGTCTAACTTTCTACTTCTGCTTGGTCCCTTCATAAATCTATATTTATGATAACCAAAGTCGGTATCCAATACCCAAGTAGAACCTTGACTTAAAGAAAATTTATTTCAATCATGAACAAAAATCGTATTATAAATCAAACTTCACTAAGCTTCTTTGGTTAGCCTCTGCGCAAGATGCTTCTTGCGCTTTCTATTCCAATGTCCAGGCTTATTGCAGTGGAAGCAAACTCCTTTGCTATCCGTATCAGTTTTGTTCTTATTATCCTTTGTTTATGCCTTTCTATTTACCTTCTTTAAATCAATCTTCTTTTCAGAAGATCCTTTGGCCCCTACCAGTAAGACTTGATCTTTCTTGGTTGGAAAGTGACTCTCAACCTTTTTCAATATGTTAAGCAAATCAAATGGTGATATATCTAGCTTGTTCATATGAAAAATTCACAACAATTGTGAAAGGAGTCCGAGAGTGAGTGCAAGATCAAATCTTGGCTCAACTCTCCATCCATGACAAAACCAGTTGTTTTAATTGATCAATCAAATTGATTATGTTAAGAACTTTTGTCTGTACTATAGTGCCATTAGCCATTCTAGATCGGAAGAGCTCCTTAGATATCTGATATCTATCAGTCCTACTTTCCTCACCATCAACTACTTGATGTGCAGGAATATAGTAGGAGCATCCATAGTTTCATGCTGACGCTGAAGCTCGTTACTCATGGATGCGAGCATGATGCATTGAGCCAACTGTACAATATTTGCCACTTTCTAAAAGTAGCAATCTCTTCCTCAGAGGCATTGTCTGCAACCATTGCAGGGATAGGCGTATTAAGGACATAAGATAGTTTTTCAGCTATGAGAACTATTCTCAATTCCTTAACCAATCCATTTAATTTGGTCTGGTTAATTTAGCATCTAATATGCTTCGCAGTGATAGTAATTTTTAAACATTGTAAAATTCTGTAAATGAATTTGTAATTAACAACATTTTAACATACATTCTTTTATTAATTACCAAAATAAATTAGGTCTTGTTTTAAATTGGTATCTCCCACTATTTTCTTCAAACTATATTACCCTCACTTATATAGTTCGGCAAAATCTAATTAAAGATTTGCTAGTGAGAATAAGGATCCCATTTCAAATGTATATAGCCTTGTGGTGACACAACAAACTATATATAAATAAATAGGTAGACAACTTTTGTCAATTACATCAACTATGCAACTCCTTTTATTTTGCCTCTTAGATTATTTTGATCAAGTGGTGGCACATCCAAATCAAAATTATCCAAGTTAAGTCCAACCTAGCACTCCATATATTCAAAAAGAAAATATCATCCTTGTGGTGACACAACAAAACAATATTGTTCAATTTTCTTTATAAGCATCAAATGTGATAAATTAACATCTTAAATACTTAATACTTGCCTTGTGGTGACACAACAAACTCATATTAAATATTTAATACTCTATTAATTTTATCATGCTTTGAAAGCGACGCTCGATATTCCAAATATCTTTGAACGCTTAGGACTTAATATAAAAAATTGAGGGGTTTGTTATTAATTTGTCTCATCTTGTTTAGCGTACATGCATATATATATATATAAAATACGTCGTCATATTAATGAACATCACGAAGCATGTTTTGCATAATATATAATATATATATAGTATAGCATGCACATATAGAATACTATATTCTACCCGGATTGATTATGGACTTTATTCTAGTTTGGTTCACTAGAGCCACCAAGTGAACCAAAAGGTCAAACCTAGGGGTGCAAGAATTAATATTTAAATATAACTATTACATTTAAACCCGGGCTCTATTACAAACGGGTCTTCAAGCGCTTCTTGTCCCTTGATCTCTAATTCTTCAAAATTAATTCTAAATATTCCTATTACAAAACTATTTTAAAATAAATAGAAACCTTGATCGTGATCGAGGGGAAGTACATAGGAGGAGTTAGAATTTACATTAAGAAAAATTAGAGAAGGCGAGGTACTGTGAGACCCCATTTAATAAAACCCATACATTCATGCATCCAACTAAAATAAATCCAATCGCATTGGTCAATAGTCCATAATCAATCCCATTTATTATCATACACATCACCATATGCATCAATAAATAACATTCATCTTATGAATAATAAACATTTAATATATATATTGATATCATTTAATGGGCAAATTTAGTTAGTATAAAATCTATTTTTGAATCAAAATAAACTCCTTTATTTTAATCCAAATTTAAATCAAAATAAAACTATTTTATTTTAATTTATCTAATTTTTGAATAAAATAAACTATTTTATTTTAATCAAAATTTTAATAAAAATAAACTCCTTTATTTTAATTAATTATGGAATCCAATTCCATATATATATAAAAAAAAAAATTTTTAATTAAAGGAAACACGGATTATTCTTTCTATTCACAAATAAACTCTTTTATTTTGAATAATATGAAATCTATTTCATATCTAAATAAACTCCTTTATTTAAGGAAACATGGAATACAATTTCAACTCCAATTAGTTATTATGGAATCCAATTCCAACTCTAATTAGTTAGCATGAAATTTAATTTTAAAATTAAAATAAACCCTTTTATTTTAAGATTAAAATAAACCTTTTATTTTAAAATTAAAATAAACTTTTATTTTAAGATTAAAATAATTATATATATATAATATTCAATTTTAAAATTAAAATAAACTCCTTTTTATTTTAATATTAAAATAAATTTTTATTTTAAAATTAAAATAAACATTTTATTTTAATTATAAAATTATTAAGAATATAATATATATATATATATTATATATATATATATATATCTAAGTTCCAAAGTTTTCATTTTTCGCTTTTTAAATACATGACCAATATATATATATATATATATATATATATATATATATATATATATATATATATATAATCATTATATAATCATTAGATAATCATTAGATAATCATTAGCAATCATTAGATTATCATTTACATGTAATGATTGTTAATAATTAATCTGTCTCGATTTCCGTGCGCCTTATCAAATTTTTTTTTTTACGGAATCTATATATTGGCTCGCCTTGATTTCCGTGCCCAGCAGATTCAAATGATTAGCCATCATTGGCCAATCATGCCAATCATTAACTATCATGCCATCATTAGCCAATGTTTTCCGCGCCCCTTGAATTCCGTGCAGTTATCATTAATTTCTTTTAACATGATTTTCACTGATCATACCTTTGATTTCCATCTTTTTTTTTTTTTTTTATTTAAATTTTATACAATAAAATTATGCCCAATTAAATTGTTCTAAACACATATCAATATACATATCAAATTAAAATAATTAATAATTCGCATAAAGGTTTGGCTCTGGATCCCACTGTTAGGTTTTATAATATTCATAACGCAATCAAATTGCATAAAAAGTGCTAAGCGTGTAAAATCGAGTTTAAAATTTACAAACCATATACCCGGATCATCCTTTATGCATAATTATTAATTAAACGAAAAGATAAAGAATAAAATCATACCCTTGAAGATCGAGCTTCCTCAGGTACAAGTTCACCTCCAAATCCTTTCGCGTTCAATCTTGAATCCACCGGGTTTGGTTCCTTCCTTTGATCAACGTTAGCCACCCAAATGTTTGGCCTCTAGAGGTGATCCACCAAGGAAGAAGAAAATTCAAGAAGATGGGTGTTATGGCTAACCCTAGTTTTCTATCTCTATAGAAAAAGGGTACTCTCCAACAAATTGGAATTATTACGTTGTAAAAGTCAACAACCCATACCACCCATAATAAGACTCCTCTTATTAATAAATGTGGGCAACCCACCTTAACAATTAAGGAATTGGGTTTTATTTAATTAATTAAATTCTTTTAATTAATTAAGCTCCCTAATCTTATTAGGGATAATTAATTAAACTCTTTTAATTAATTTAACCTCCTAATCTTATTAGGAATAAATGAGAGTACTTATATTAAATTAATTCCTAAACTCTTTTAGAAATTAAAATAATAATAATTGTAATAATATTAATAAGACTCCTCTTATTAATTTATATTTAATATTTCAAAATATTAAATAATAAATATTAAGCTATTTAATTTATTCTATCACCATAGATTAAATTAAATATACTTAACTATATTATTATGATTATGCCATTAACTTCTTAAATAATTATTCTTCCTTTTATGGTGTGACCCTTTAGGTTCTCCATATTAAACCTAGGTTGTGAATAAATCAATTAGAACAATTCTAATCTTATTTAAATAAATAAATTAAAACAATTAATTTATTTAAATAATATTTATTCTACAATAGGATAAGCCTCCCTAGCGATCAACGACTTTCCGGATAATATAGATTTCAACATTAATCATAAAAGAACCTTTGAGTAAATAGTTACCGTACAATTCAATCCTTCCACCATACAATGTTCCAATTAAATATAAGACATGGAATTACCACGAAGTCTTATTTTATTTAATTATATGTATTTCGACTCTTAAATGCACAACTCCAAATAATGCAAATTAGAAACTCCTTTCTAATTTCATTCTCCTTAACCCAAGGACTCTTGGGTTGTCATTTATCGAATCACATAGGACATTTCTCTTCTTTTATTAGAAGTGGTAGATTCTTTATTGATCATCCATTATCTCCATGTACAACTTATTATACCCAAGCATACCCTTTGATATACCCTAAGGGTCTTAAGGAATAAGTCAAAGTATAACTCATCATACACAAGATACTATGATGATCTCAAGTCCAAGGATCACTTGTCTTACTATCACTACAGAGAATTCCTATCAAGGAGCAAATAAAACTCCATTAGGTATTCCTTGAGCGAGCCACGTTCGATGAACTTATTCTCTAATAAGCACCTACATACTTGCTTTAGTGTCTCCACACAAATGATCATGAGATCAATCATCCTCATCCAATGAGCAAGCAACGTATGTACCAATCTATCCGGATTCACTAATCCCCAATTTAGTAATCCAATGATTGGGAACTATTTTAGTTTTAAGCTTTCTAAGAATTTAGATCTCATTAGAATGATCATCATCATTATTCTAAAAGCATTGCTTAAAACTATGGGTTTATCACATATTATTAAACAGCATCATGTAGATAATTAAAAGCCTTTAATAAATTAATACTTTTTATTAATAAATGAATAAGATTGTTACAAAGTATATGCTTTATCATCAAACATGATTGGCTTGTGTGCATACTACTTTCAGGAGTAACCTGTCTATGTGGATTACCACATGCATGGTGAATGATCCTTTGTATTCATTCCTTATTAAATTGTGGTAATGATCTGCATACGTGGATTACCGTATGGCGGGTGAAAATCCATTTGCAGTTTCATATATTCTATTATACTCGGTTGGTTAAAGTTTTGGCTTCTATACTCCATGAAATTAGTGGAATATCCTTGATATTTGCGCTTCATCCAGTATCTTTTCATGGAAATATTCTTCTGAGCATTCTTGAATTTTACTCCACAAAGAAGTATCATGTTGACAATTTGGACGTTATTAATTTCTGGATAAATTAATTCTTAAACTTGTTTTATTGAATTATTATGTCATTGTCATCATCCTCATGCTTATATTATAATGAAAGTCATCTTTGGCTTACGTGCATAGATGGACTTAGTATGATTATGACCAGGGATCATTCGTTATAATCATGACCTGTAATGTTATAAATGATATGGTAAAAGTCCTCATTGGTCTGTAATGCATCGATGGATAATTTTTGGTATGATATGACCAGGGATTATTCGGTATAGTCATGACCATTGATGATTTAATGAATATCCTTGGCCCGTAGTACAGGGATGATTAGATGATGTGTTTTATTTATTAAGCTGAGTCTCAGCGATAAAAATTGATGAAAACATTTTAAACCATAGAAGATAATAGATTTTATTCTCTACTTGACTCTTCTAATGGATTGCTTGTTCCGCTGCAGTTAAACTTGATGTCTATTGTATTTTATCAGTTTAACATTGCTAAAGACTAATGATAATATATTCTGCGTTATCTTAGTCATAATATTTCTTACTGGGCTAGTTGAGCTCACCCTTTCTTTCCCTGTTCTCTTCAGGAAATGAGAATATAAATTTGGACGCGAGCCTGTCGAGAGCGGAGTGATGGTCCAGATGATAGCATTAGTAGTCCTCACTATTCTGTTAAATAGTGGGTCAATAAATGTAATGAAGACTCCATTGAGTGTGGATATTGTCTAGATGATAATATTCTTATTAAAACACTCAATTTATGTTTTGTCGTATTTTACACGACTGTTGTATAATTAGTTTTTATTTATATTCAGTACCTTAAATCTGGCGACCCAAGATGGGTGATGTATACCAATTTTGGGGGCGTCACAACGCGTATTACTGTACTTTTACTACCAGGTAGTTCAAGAGTTTTAATGGTAAAACTTTCACCGTTATTTTTAATAAAAGATAAATCTGTCGTTTTCTAAATATGACAATACTTCTGTTGGGGGGTCCACCAATGATTATGCCGTTGAACGAATATTTTCTGTGAAAACGAATATTCTCCGACACAATGAACAACAACTTGCTTACTTTGTAAAATTTTCAAATATCACCCTTAACTTTAACCCTGTCTCAATTTAACCATTTACTAAATAAAATAATAATTATAAGAAAATTGAATACTTTCATTTCATAAAATTTAGGATCTCACAATCTCCCCTCCTTATGAAATTTCACCCTCAAAATTTACGTACGTACCTAGTATGCCGAAGAGATGAGAATACTTTGCTTTCTTTTCGGATTATACCTTCCCGGTTATTACCTCTGTATCATGATTTTCCCATTTCTCATCTCCTGTAATTTAGATATCATTCTAGAATATAGTTTCAAAATAAGGGTTAATTGACATACCACATATTATCCTTATACTCTGACCGACCAATTTAATAACAATTAAACTAAGGTAGGTCATACTAGCGAAGGAATTACCTGTCTCTCCCCTCCTAGTTCTAGCCTCACATCTTAGCCAGGGATCATATCCCTAAGCTCTGATACCAACTGTGACGCCCCCAAAATAGGTATACATCACCCATCTTTATTCGCCAGATACATGGTACATAAATTCAAATACAACTTAATTATACAGCAGTCGTGTACAATACGACAAAACATAGCTGAAAGTTTAACCAAGAATATTGTCATCTAGAGAATATCCACACACAATGGAGTCCTCATTACAATTATTATCACAATATTTCACAGAATAGTGAGGACTACTAAAGCCACTTATCCTGGACCATCACTCCGTTCCCCGACTCGTCCCAGCTATATTCTCATTCCTGAAGAGAACAGTGAAAGAAAGGGTGAGCTAAACTAGCCCAGTAAAAAATATTATGACTAAGATAATGCAGAATAAATTATCCTTAGCCTTCAATAGTATAACAACTGATAGAATACAATAGACAACACGTTTTAGATCAACAACTGCAGCAGAATAAGCAATCCATTAGAAGAGTCAAGTAGAACATAATGTCTACTATCTCTTCTAGATTAAAAGTCCATCATTAATATTTCATTACTATAATACTCATCAACATTTCTTTGTTATACCCAAGACAAAAAGAACTCTCATCACCTGTCTTCACCTGAACCACAAAAGATTATAGTTAAATCCACAATTTATATTTATAATCATGTAAATCAACAGTTTTTCCTTGCCACAAAGGCTTAATAAAACGTTTACTCAATATTCTTACCCCAAAGGCTAAAGATATTCAAATGTAATAACAATGATCATACCAATCCGTTGTCTATCTTTGCACTACGGGCCAAAGATATTCAACTATAAAACCAATGGTCATGATCATACTAATCAATTGTCTGTCGATTTTTACTGACCAAAGACATTCAACCTGTTAACTAATGGTCATGATCACGCTTAATCACATCATCGAATTATCCATGTTCTACGGGCCAAGGATATTCGTTATTATAACCAGTGGTTATGATCATGTCATACACCTGTCCATCTTTGCACGTAAGCCAAAGATATACAACTATAAAACTAATAATCAACAGTCCATCTATGCACGTAAGCCAAAGATGACTTTCATCACAATATAAGCATGAGGATGATGACAATAATATAAGCATTACTTAAACAAAAACAAGGATAAATATTAAAGACATTAAATTTATCCAGAGTTTAAAAATATCCAGATTGTCAACATGATATTGCTTTGTGGAGTAAAATTCAAAAATAATATTCATGTACCAAAAATAATTTGGACAGAAAAGAAATATATTTTTTGGGTAAATAGTACCCCGTAAATAGTACTTCAGGAATAGTACCTCGTGAATAGTACCCCAGCATGAAAAATACCCCAAATACCCGAGTGAATAATATTCAGGTGAATAGTAATTTGGGTGAATAGTAACCCATGAATAGTACTCCGACATAAAAAGTGCCCCGAATACCCGAGTGAATAATACTAGAGTGAATAGTAATCGGGTGAATAGTAACTCATGAATAGTAACTCGTAACAGAAAAATACCAAATAAAATGATATTTCATGACGAGTACAAAAGAAATGATATTTCATATGAGTATAATAGAATATATGAAACTGCAAATGGATTTTCATCCGCCATGCTGTAATCCATGTAGACATATCATTTCCACAATTTAATAAAGAATGAATATGAAGGATCATTCACCATTCATGTGGTAATCCATATAGACAGGTTATTCCAACAGAATAATAAAGAATGGAATTACAGAAGAACTCACCATGCATGCGATAGACCGCACAGATAGGTTATTCCAACAGAATAATAAAGAATGGAACCAGGTCATACGTAATCCGTACAGACAGGATATTCCAACAGAATAATAAAGAACTAAACCGAGTCATCGCGTAATCCATTGCAGATGGGATATTCCAAATAATAATAAAGAATGGAATAGCGGAAGAATTTCACCATGTATGCGGTACTTGCATATGTACGAGTTATTCAACATAATAATAAAGAATGGAATAACAAAATAATTTCATCATGTATGCGGTACTTCGCATAGACAGGTTATTACAAGATAATAATAAAGAATAGAATAACAGAATCTCTCTTCATGAATACGAAAGAAATAATACCCCTTACTATAATAATAATATCTCTTACCTCAGAAGAAGACTGGATACTGGAATAGTGATGTAGCAGACTTCGCTTCTTCTTTATCTCTATAGTTTTTCTCTCTATAATTTCTCTATAATAATTGCTCTTGTAAAACTTAGTTAATTGGTGAAAAATAATAAAGGAATGAGCTTCTATTTATAGGAAAATATAGTTTCGATAATTGCACAGTTTGGGGCTCGAAAAATTACAGTAAAATACCTTCATCTTTTCCTTCATTTTTAAATTAGTCATGCAAGTATTATCAAACTTGCACCACCTCCCCTAATAGTACATCACGTGAATCAATAGTTTAATCATGTGAGTCAATAGTTCTATACATATGAAAATACGAATTACAGTATAGTACCTCCATCTATACCTCCATTTTTAACTTAGTCATGCAAGTATTATCAATCTTGCACCAACTCCCCTAATAGTAAATAAATGTGAATCAATAGTACACACATGTAAACAAATAGTTATAATCATGTGAATCAATAGCAATTAATTGCTCATTTATCCGGTTAATTACCTGATTAGTCAATATAACCTCCAGACATCAAATATTATCGAAATAAATGTCGATTTTCACTAACACTAATAATTCCAACACAATGGAACGATCAATTTCATCTTTAATCAACATGAAATTATTCATCATTAATATTATAATTCACAATATTCAATAACCATGTCGTTCCCAGGAAAGAGGGGGCTTTCCGATAAAGATTTCTCCTTATTGGCGCACAATTAGGTGACCAAACCTCTCCTTGACAGAACTTCTAGACATTGTCAATATTGCAAATAATAATATGAATAACTTTGCCGTCTCAATTATTTATTTAATAATATAACATATTATGCAGATGATACTGTGACAATAATTGAATCAATAATATGAGAGATATGATGCAGCAATTGTTGTAGCAATAATTTAGTATAACTGAGTGACTTCTCACGTAAGCATTAATAATCAATAACGTGTGTTACTATACAACCACGCGTATTACTATACTTTTACTACCAGGTAGTTCAACAGTTTTAACAGTAACACTTTCGCCGTTATTTTTAATAAAAGATAAATATGTCGTTTTCTAAATACGACAATACTTCCATTGGGGGGTCCACCAATGATTATGCCGTCAAACGAATATTCTCTGTAAAAATGAATATTCCCCGACTAATCGAATATTCCCCGACACAACGAATAACAACTTGCTTACTTTGTAAAATTTTCAAATATCACCCTTAACTTTAACCCTTTCTCAATTTAACCATTTACTAAATAAAATAATAATTATAAGAAAATTGAATACTTTCATTTCGTAAAATTTGGGATCTCACAGATAAAGTTAAAGTCGCTCAAGCTACAGAATCAGAGCTTATGAACGTGAAGAAGAAGGTGCAAAAAGGCGTTATTCTAGAAGCAAGAATTGACGAAGAGAGAAAATCTTAACCCTCGATTTTATTGGTCTATTTAAAATTCTCGATCGAGTAGGAACTGTGACCTATAGACTCGCTTTACAGCCAAGTATGTCGCATGTTCATAACTTTTTTTACGTATCGATGTTATGTAAATATGTGGACAACCCGAACCACATTATTGATTTAGAACCGGACGAAATAGCGAAAGATTTAACGTATGAAGAGGTACCTGTTAAAATCTTGGATAAGAAGGAACATATTATACGCTCCAAGGTTACCTTAAGTCAAGGTTTTGTGGAGAAACCACGACATTGAGGAAATGACCTGGGAGTTAGAATCCGAAATGAAATCAAAGTATCCTCACCTCTTCGACATACCAGGTACGTACACCAATTTCGAGGATGAAATTTCATAAGAAGGGGAGGTTATAAGACCCCAACTTTTATGATTAAACATTAATTTTCTCTACATATAATTTTGAATATTATGGTGTGGGTTTAATATAATGTTATAGTTGTGGGTAATATTTACAAATTTTTAGTAAGTTGTCATAAAATATTCGATTGGTCGGGGAATATTCATTTTAACAGGGAATATCGTACGACAGCACAATCATTGGTGGACCCCCACAACGAAATTATTGTCGAAGTTAGAAAATGACAGAAATATCTGTTTATAAAATTAACGGTGAGAGTTTTACCGTTAACTGTTGAAATATCCGGTGATAAAAGTACAGTAATATGCGTGGTTGCATAGTAACACACGGTATTCTGTAGTTTCTTGATTATTGATGCTTACGTGAGAAGTCACTCAGATTTGTTTAATTATTGCCATAGTAATTTCTGCATAGTATCTCACATTATTGATTAAATTATTGTCACAGTATCATTTTCACAATATTTTATATTATTAAATCAATAATTTAGACAACAAAGTTATTCATATTATTATTTTCATTATTGACGATGTCTAGAAAGTTGTTTCGAGAAAAAGGGGTTTGGTCACCTAATTGCGTGCCAATAAGGAAAAATCCTAATTGGAAACCCCCTATTTCCTGAGAATGATCTGGTTGTTAATATTGTGAGTTATAATATTAATGATGAATGTTATTAAAAATATGTTTAGTGAAGCCAAGTGAATTAAGATAAATGGAGGGGATTTTTTATGAAGTATTTGTTGTAAGTTTAGCGTATTATTTGGACCCCCACTTACCTATTTTTCAAAATTATCGGGAGAAAGTTATCTCAGTTTTATATATATATATATATATATATATATTAAAGTTGGTCACGGGTGGGAAAGTGGGGAGGTATATTATTATTAGTATTATTATTATATATATATATATATATATATATTAGTTTTGTTTTTTATGCAAAATAGAGTATATTATATTTTATTGTTTGCATAGTATTGCATAGTACTGCATAGTGCAGCATAGTAAATCAAAAAAAAAATCAGAAGAATTTGAATTCGTTCGCCCGTGATTTCTTCTGTGCTTTCGTGATTAAAATTTCTAAATAGTATCCTGTTATTCTCCTATAAATAGGATGCTCAGTTTAGAATTAAAAATCACACCAGAATCAGAGAAATCTTCTTCTATAATATTGAGCATATTTCTTTAGAATTTAAGGAAGCTTTGATTGTAGAAAATAGTATAAGTTTTCTTCAAGAATATCTCTGCTATACCAGTCGGAATTGCTCTTTTTTTGAGGTAAGGGGTATTATTTATTTCATATTCGCTTATGATATTATTTTTTTCTATTAAGTAAAAATTTTATTTTCGATTCAATATTAAGTAAGGAATATTATTTTTGTTCAATATTCGTAAGGAATATTATCTTCATTCAATATTCATAAAGAATATTATTTTTCGTTCAACAGTTGTAAGGAATATTATTTTTGTTCAATATTCGTAAGAAATAATATTTTCTTCCATACTCTGTAGTATGTAAGTAATATTATTTCGTTTCATATTCCTAATTCTACACTCATGTTTATAAGTATTGCTTCTATACTCCTTGAAATTAGTAGAATATCCTTGAAATTTGTGATTCATCTAGTATCGTTTCACAAGGATATTTTTCTGAACATTCTTGTTAAATTTTAAGCTTTTCGTGCCGAAGTACTATTCATGGGTACTAATCATATGTAAGACACTATTCATATATACGGTACTATTCATACTTACGACACTATTCACGGGGTACTATTCATGAAGTACTATTCACGAGGTACTATTCACTTGGGTACTATTCACCCGGGGTACTATTCATGATAGAAATTGATTTCTTTTCTGTCCAAATTATTTTTGATACAATATTATTCTTGAATTTTACTCCACAAAGCAGTTATCATGTTGATAATTTGGACAATTTTAAACTCTGGATAAATTTAAAGTCTTTAATATTTATCCTTGATTTCGTTTGATTAATGCTTATATCATTGTCATCATCCTCATACTTATATTGTAATAAAAGTTATATTTGGCCCGTAGTGCATAGATGGACTGTTGATTGGTATGATTATGACCAGGAATTTTGTATCGGTATAATTATGACCTGTAATGTTACAAATAATGTGGTAAAAGTCCTCATTGACCCGTAGTGCATTGATGGACAGTTGTTGGTATGATTATGACCATACGTTCTCTTCGGCCAAGGGTGAAAAGATGAATTGTTGTTTAGCATGATCATGACCATTGGTGATAATAATGAATATCCTTGGCTCGTAATGCATGGATTGTGACGGCCCCAAAACAGGTATACATCACCCATCTTGAGTCGCCAAATACATGGTACAAAATTCAAATAAAACTTAATAATACAACTGTCATGTAAAATACGACAAAACATAAACTGAGAGTTTTAATACGAATATTGTCTTCTAGACAGTATTCAACTCAAATGGAGTCCTCAATACATTTATTATCACACTATTTTATAGAATAGTGAGGACTACTAATGCTATCATCCGGATATCACTCCGCTTCCCGACTAGTCCCGACTACATTCTCATTTCCTGAAGAGCACAATGAAAGAAAAAGGGTGAGCTCAACTAGCCTAGTAAGAAATATTATGACTAAGATAATGCAGAATAATTTATCATTAGCCTTCAATAGTGTTAAACTGATAAAATATAACAAACATCAAGTTTAACTGCAGCAAAACAAGCAATCCATTAGAAGAGTCAGTAGAGCATAAAATCTACTATCTTCTATGATTTAAAAGGTTTTTCATCACTTTTATCGCTGAGACTCAGCTTAATAAATAATCCACATCATCGAATCACCCCTGCACTACGACCAAGGATATTCTTTAGTATCACGACCAGAAATTATTCATGCACTACGTCAATGGTCATGATCATGCCAACAACTGTCCATCAATGCACTACGGGCCAATGAAGACTTTTACCACATCATTTTTAATATTACGATCATGATTATACCGAATAATTCCTGGTCATAATCATACCAAGTCCATCTATGCATTACAGGCCACAGATGATATGAATTATTGATCTGATAATGAGAAATAATGTGCAGTGACAATTATTGAAACAACAATAATATAAAATATCAACGTAGCAATTATTGAATAAATAAAATAAAATATTGAACAATAATTACTATAACGATCGAGAAATTTGTAATTTAATTTAAATATTTATTGAATTAAATAAATATTTTAAGTAATTTATTTATTGAGGAAAATAAATTATTGATGAATTATGGTGAATTAATTTAGTAATTAAATTGATTAATTAAATTGAGTAATGATAATTTTATTTGAAGGATTTAATTTAAGAAAATAATTAAATTAAATCAATTGCTTGATATTTAAGGAAATAATTAAAATAAATTAATTGTTTAATTTAAAGGAAATAAATAAATTAAACAAAGTGATGTTTCTAATTTATTAGTTAAATTAGATATATAATTATTTATTAATTATAAGGTATACTGATAATAAAAATTTTATTATTATTATAAGTTATTTAAATTAGCTAAAACTAAAGTTATTTAATTAACTAAATTAATGGTGTGACATGAAACTATATAATATAAATATTATTTAAATAATCTAGTTTGGGAGAATTTTTGGTTAGCCAAACAAGGTCTTGTGGCCTTTGGCTTATTCAACTGATGCAAACGTATTATTTTTAACGGAAGAGTACGTGGGAGAGGCCATTTTATTACTTCGCGTCTTATTTCTTTGCCTGAGGCTAAACTAAGAACAGAGAGTTTGTGAGAAAGGGGAAAACACAAAGAGAATTGTTAAGGGATTGAGGGAATTGCTGTGGAAGGGGAAAGAATTGAAGCCATTCTATATCAATTGCTTCAATAATCAAGGATTAAAGGTATACTCCACTCCTATTGTTCATGCTTTGAGTTTTCAAGGATTATTTTCTGTAAAATTCTAAATCTCGTGGATTGATACATATATATGTATGTAAGGTATATAATATGTTCATCATCACCTATGAGTGTCGTTTGATGATTAAAATTCATGTAAATGGGTTTGTAGTAAGAAAAATAAATCACAGTGTTTATGTTCATATAATATGGCTTAGAAAGTACAAAATTTCATGCTTAATGAGTGTTAGAATCTGCAATTTGATGTTAGAATATGTTTGTATGCTAAGAAACGAAAGCAGCGTAATTCGAATCATGTCAAATGATTAAGAAACGAATTTGTGGCAATCAAATTCGTTAAAAGTGTAAAAATAGAAGAAATTTGGAAAAACTATGTATATGTAATGTTTTGTATATATAATGGTGTTTAGCATGTGTAGCTATAATATTACAAAGTTTTAGATGTTGTAGTTTGGTGAATTTCTGTAGAATTGGGATTTTTGGCCTATAGCAAAGTCTAAGTTCGCGTTCTGCAAAAAATTGAAACTAATGCATCATGAGATTCTTCTTTGTCATCTTGTGTTGTATCATGGTGTGGGCACGCTACTGTCATGCGGGCATGCTATATAAATGGCGCTGCAGTGCAACTGGCTTTGCCATTGGTATCATTGTAACCGGTATAAAAAGCTGGCGGCAAGCCGCGCAAGTGGTCAATCGAGACCTAGTGTTGGAGTTATTATGACATAGCTTGGAAATTGTTAACCTAACTTATTTGATGATTGTAGAGGAACCTAAAATGTGTTATAAGATATAACAACATGTTGTAATCACAACGTTGAAACTATAGATTATGAATTGGTAACTTATGTGATGAACCAAATATGATGTTTTCAAAAGTTAAAAAAATAAATGATAAGGTTTATGTTAGTTTGTAGTGAGATTTCGGATTAGTTAAGGATGTTAACCAACATGATTAGACATTAGGTTAAATTTATGATTTAAATGGTGGGTTAAACCAATATAGCTAATATTAATACAACTAATTGTTATTGTGATTTCAATAATATGTGTAGGGTAATTTGCGAACATTATTATACTTGTATAGCTTACATACAAGGCAAGTTCCCTAACCTATGCTACCTTATTATTCAGCAAGGTTTACCTATCGTTGTTATGTTATACTTGTGCAAGATTTTTATTCCTAGATTATGATTGTATAAGTTCCTAAATTCTATGTTAAAGTTCAGCAAGCCTATTGATTCTATCTCGTATATGATTGTACAAGCTCTTGTAACCTAATTCGTTACATCGAGCGAGTATTACTTTCCTTATTATTATTCGAAGCGTATATTGTTCTAATAAATTGATTCAAAGGAGATCATTCTAACTCTTCTGAATATAGCACTTTGCATGTATATCATGTTTACTCAATTATACATTGTTGTTATTCAACCGTTGACTTTCCTTGTTCAAAGATTTATTGTTGTATTAAACCTTCAAGTAGTAAGCAAACCTTTATTGATTGAATTAATCTACAATCGAACAGTGTTCTAAATTCTAGAAACACTAATAAGTTAGTTCCGAGCTAAACATTCTTTAGTGCGAAAATTCTAAATTCAAGCTGAGACGAACAACCCTAGCATAGGGGATTTTGTACGTGTAACGTTTAGATATTTGTGCATAATACATGGTACAAAGGGTTGATCCCCCTAAGTACGTTAAGAAGGGTCTGTATAGTCTAAATGACTGTTAAGGTTGAGGTAATAATACCTAAATACCGGAGACATAGTTCGTGGTCTTAAGACCCTTAGATATTGATTTCGAACTTGTTTTCTATTTTGATTCGTAGAACAAGTTCATTATAATTCAGCATTCGTTGTTCATTCTCATGTTGTTATCATTCCAACTTCATGTATTAGTGAGCAATTGTTTGCTCACTCTTGCATTTAACAATATAGCTACAGTAGAGAAAGTCGATGAGCCATCTACTAGCAAAGGAAAGGGCAAGATGTCCAAGTGTTGAAGACTTATGAGAGTTTTTATTTTAATGAATTATGTTAAAGACTTGTTTTAATATATGATGTATTCCGCAAACTGATGTAATAAATTTAAGGTTAGATTACCTGGGATTTAATTTCAGATTATATTTCCCTTAATGGGAAGGATTATTGTTTAAGTTATTTAAATTATGTCGTTATCCTTTATGATGGGTAGTTAGATGTAATGTTTTGGATAGTGAACACCAAATCCTGTGGAAATGGAGTACCTGGATTTGGGGGTGTCACAGGTTGGTATCAAAGCTTTAGGTTATGAACCTTAGGTGGGGAAACCTTAGGAAGTAACCTTTAAGGAAACAGAGAACATAGAGGTGTCCAACTCTTATCGAGTTTTAAGGTGTGGATCAAGGCATCCATTGAAGTTAAATAATAAAAGACATTATGTGCTATGTGTTAATAACTTATGTGCTCACGAGTATCAAAAATGTTAAGTAAAAACCTAAAATATTTTGTTGTCAGGATGTCTAATGAAGGAGGATCCAGTCCAGCTAGGGAAGCGATACCTCAGGTACCTAGAGATGACGAACCCCGAGATATTCAGGTAGTGCGGGAGCAGTTGATCCAGGAGGATGAGCTTGTGCCCGATCCCGAGGAGGATAGTTCGGAGGAGATAGAAGAGGATGATGAGGAAGAGGATCCTATAGAGTTTCCACCAAACTCCATATCAGCGGAGATGTATGATGCTCTGTATGACAGTAAAATAGAACTACAGGAAAAGGTTGAGCAGCTGAAGGAAATGGTCAAAATGCATCACGCTTCGATGGAACAGAAGGACGCGGAGATTCAGGAACTCGACTCACACCATGGAAACTCGGAGTGGGACCTAGTTCATACCAAGGGTTAGCATGAAGACCTGTTGGCAGTAAACAAAAAGATGACAACTGACATGGAGAAATTAAAAGATGATTTCAAGGAGGAACAGCTAAGCGTGCAAGAGCAGAGGATGCTTGGATGAAGGCGACTCAACGTGCAGACCTTGTTCTGAGGCTAAGGTCCAAGTGAAGAAGACCAAGATGAACGAGATGGATTACGCTTTTAATTCTGCGATTCATAGGGCCCAAGATCGAATCTTTTATTACCCACCTCAGTTTGAGAATTCGCCGTGGTTCATGATGGATCGCAGAACGGCTTATCGTATCATAGAGGAAGAGTGTCGAGAAGCCTTACGACGTCTTAATATGCCTAGATAGAATAAGGAGTGATGATAATATGTGGTTAATTATGTGAATAAATAAATTTTGAATCCCTTAGTTTGAGACGAATAAAGGGATAGTATGAGTATGTAATCCTGAAACTTGTCTAGTTCAGGAAAGTGAATGTTTATAGCGGTTATGCTATCTTTAACATGTTTCAAAACATTATGAATGAATAAACTATCAAATTTTATTTGAAATGTTATGCGTTATGGCTTTAATCTTGGAATGTTTAAGTTAAACTTCAAATACCCAAAAAGTTGAGTAATGAACTAATTAAGCGCATATTTTAACAGAAAATGCCTCCTAGAAGAAGACAACCACGACAGCAAGCACCTCATGAGGGGTCTACTAATAATAACAACGAGACCAACGCTAATCCGGTTCAGAAGTTGGTAGCTCTATTGACGGGTGCACTTGCGAATCAACCGCAAGCTCAAGTCACGACCCTCAAGGAATTCAAAGCGGTTGGACCGCGATAGTTTCAAGGGTCTATGAATCCAGTGGAAGCCCAAACCTAGATCATGGAAATGGAGAAGGTGTTCGATGTAGCTAGAGTTAACGAGGATTAGAAGACTGCATTCGCAATGTTCATGCTGAAGTCTGAAGCTAGCTACTGGTGGCAAGCAAATAAGGTACGTGGAGGACAAGGAGTGATAACGTGGGATAGATTTAAGGAGATGTTCTTTGAAATGTACTTTTCAGCGAGTTCTCAGAATCAGTTGGAAGTGCAATTTTTGGAGTTGAAGCAAGGAACGATGACGGTGCCAGAATATGTTGCGAAGTTTAACGAATTGGCAAGGTTTGCCACTTACCAAGTTAATACTGACGAGCGTAAAGCGAGAAGGTTTAAACAAGGATTGAAACCCTGGCTGTATAGCAAGGTCTCAATGTTCCAGCTGAACACATTTGCAGCTATACTGGAGAAGGCAATTATCGCGGAAGGTGGAAACGATGCCTTGACCAAGTACAATCTAGAACAGAAGAAGAGGAAAAATGAGAATGAGAATAAGGCGGGTGGAAGTAACGTTGGAAGTAATAATCAGAAGAAGAAATGGAGCGAGAATTCGACTGCGGGAGGACAGCAAGGAAATCAGCAGAAGAAAAAGTTTGAAGCTTGTGCAACGTGTGGAAAGAACCATACTGGAGTATGTTTGAAGGGAAAGCGAGTGTGTTTCAACTGTGGTCAGGAGGGGCACATTGCACCGAACTATTTTAGTCCAAAGAAAGGAGCATGTTTTACCTGCGGTTCGAAGGATCACATGGCTCGTGATTGCCCTAAGAAGCCAGCGGGAAGTGCAAATGGTGGAAAAGGTAACAACAACGGTGGTGGTGCATTGACTATCACTGGACCAGCACAGTCAAGCAGACCTACTGCAAGAACATTCAATATGACCGTGCAGGATGCTGTACAGTCTAAGGATGTGGTGTCAGGTATCATTCCGATTAATGGTATTAATGCTTATGTACTACTTGATTCGGGTGCTACTTGTTCATTTATATCCAATGAATTTGCTCAGAACTTAGATTTGCCTCAAGAAGAATTCTAATTTCCCTTAAGTATAGAGATTGCGAATAGGGAAGTGATTCCTGTCAGATACATATATAGGAATTGTAGAGTGATTATAAAAGGTCACGAGTTGATAGTAGACTTGATACCAATTAGACTTGGTGAATTTGATGTTATATTAGGAATGGATTGGTTATTCAATTACAGAGCAGTAATTGATTGCCAAAGGAAGTGTGTTAACCTTGTGACTCCGTCAAAGGTAGTGTTTTATGGTAGCAAGTCACCTCGACAAGCAAGTTGTCTGACGGTGATGTAAGCCAAGAAGTTGTTGAGACAAGGATGTGTAGGATACCTAGCCTACATAGTCGATACGCAGAAGAAGAGTGCAAAGTTAGAAGAGATACCGATTATAAGAGATTTTGCAGACGTATTTCCAAACGATTTGTCGGGTCTTCCGCCTGATCGACAAATCAAGTTCGTGATTGATTTACTACCAGGGATGGCCCCGATATCTAAGGCACCATATAGAATGGTCCCGGTAGAAATGAAAGAGTTGATGGTGCAATTGTAAGAATTGCTTGATAAGAAGTATATTCAGCCGAGTGTGTCGCCATGGGGAGCGCCGGTGTTGTTTGTTAAGAAGAAAGACGGATCGATGCGGCTCTGCATTGATTATCGAGAATTGAATAAGGTCACGATTAAAAATAAGTATCTATTGCCTAGAATCAATGACCTGTTTGATCAGTTGAAGGGAGCGAGGTATTTCTCTAAGATAGACCTGAGGAGTGGTTATCATCAGTTGAAAGTGAGGCCGGAGGATGTACCAAAAATAGCGTTCAAAACTCGGTATGGTCATTACAAGTTTCTGGTTATGTCTTTTGGTTTAACCAACGCACCTGCAGCGTTTATGGATATCATGAACAGGGTGTTTAAACCAATTTTGGACAAATTTGTGGTGGTGTTTATTGATGATATATTGGTATATTCCAAAATCAAAGAGGAACATGTGGAACACTTAGGAGTGACGTTGGAGACATTAAGAAAAGAAAAGTTGTACGCTAAGTTCTCAAAATGTGAATTTTGGTTGGAACGTGTACAGTTTCTTAGGCACGTTATTGATAAAGACGGAATTTCGGTATATCCATTAAAGGTTGAAGCTGTAATAAACTGGGATCAGCCGAAGACACCGTCAGAAGTAAGGAATTTCTTAGGATTGGCAAGTTACTACAGGCGTTTTATTTAAGACTTTTCCAAGATCGTGACTCTGTTGACGAATTTAACTAGGAAGGCGGTTAAATTTGTTTGGACAGAGAAGTGTGAGGAAGGTTTTTGAGAGTTAAAGAAGAGGCTGAGCTCTGCACCTGTGTTGTCATTGCCTGATGATACAGGAAATTTTGTGGTGTATAGTGATGCATCGCATAAAGGACTAGGTTGTGTGCTTATGCAGAATGGCAGAGTTATTGCGTATGCATCACGACAGTTGAAAGATTTTGAGAAAGGGTATCCGACTCATGACTTGGAGTTGGCGGCGGTGGTGTTTGCCCTGAAAATTTGGAGACATTATCTTTATGGAGAGCGGTGTGAGATATATACTGACCATAAAAGTATGAAGTATATCTTTACACAAAAAGATTTGAATATGAGATAAAGAAGATGGTTGGAGCTGATCAAAGATTATAACTGCGAGATTTTCTATCATCCCAGAAAAGTAAATGTTGTCGGTGATGCTCTAAGTAGGAAGGGACGAGAGAAGTTAATGTTGTTAACTGTTCAAGAGAAGCTAGTGTCAGAAATGGCTAAGATGGAGTTGGAAATTAAATATCCGACAGAATCCGATGAAAAGTTGTTCTAGATAGGTAACAGTTCCACGTTGGTGGAAAAGGTGAAAAATGCACAACTTCAGGATGGAGACTGCGAAAAAGTTAAAACAGAAAATATCTGTAGGTGAGGAAAACAAATTCAAAATCGATTCAGAAGGGTTACTTTGATTCGAAGGGAGAATTTGGGTTCCCCAAATACCAAAAGTTAAAGAGGAAATTCTGAGTGAAGCTCACAATTCAAGATATTCGATTCACCCTGGGAGTACAAAGATGTACCAGGATCTTAAACATCATTTTTGGTGGCCGAATATGAAGAGGGATGTGGCTAAATGCGTGGAAAAATGTTTAACATGTCAGAAAGTCAAAGTTGAACATCAAAGGCCAAGCGGATTATTACAACCGTTGGAGATACTAGAATGGAAATGGGAGCATATCACAATGGATTTTGTGGTAGGTCTTCCAACGACCCAACATGGGTATGATGCCATTTGGGTGATTGTCGATCGATTGACAAAGTTGGCACACTTTTTGCCAATCAAGCTTCGATTTACCTTAGATCTGTTAGCAAAACTATACGTGAAAGAGATTGTGTCGAGACACGGTGTACCTGTGTCCATTTGTATCAGACAGAGATCCACGTTTCACATCTAATTTATGGAAACAACTACAAGAGTGCATGGGGACACAACTGAGAATGAGCACAGCGTACCATCCTCAAACCGACAGACAGAGTGAGAGAACCATCTAAACACTAGAAGATATGCTCAGAGCATGTATCATGGATTTCAAGGGAAATTGGGATGACCATCTACCATTGGTGGAATTTGTCTATAATAATAGTTATCACGCGAGTATTGGCATGTCGCCTTACGAAGCATTATACGGCAGGAAGTGCAGAACTCCGTTATGTTGGGACGAGGTAGGTGAACGTCAGTTATTGGGTCTAGAATTGGTACAACAGAATATCGAGATCATCAAGGTTATTCGAGTAAGATTGATCGCTGCACAGGATAGATAGAAGAAATATTCTGATTAACATCGACAAAATCGAGAATTTTATGTCGGTAGTTATGTTTTCTTGAAAGTGTCTCCCTAGAAGGGGAAAATTCGATTTGGCAAGAAAGGAAAATTGAGCCCTAGATTTATAGGACCTTTCGAAGTGCTTCGACGAGTTGGTGAAGTGGCGTACGAGATATCTTTACCTCCGGAGTTAAAGCATATTCATAATATTTTCCATGTATCAGTACTAAGGCCATATAAGCCTGATTATAAACATGTTATAGAATATGAGCCCTTACAGTTTGAGAAAGATTTGTCATATGAAGAAGTCCCTGTTCAAATTGTTGACAGAAAAGAGCAAGTACTGAGGAATAAAGTGATACATTCTGTTAAGGTAGTCTGGAGGAACCACAATGCTGAGGAAGCTATGTGGGAACTTGAAAGCGTTATGATGAGGAATTATCCTCAGTTATTTGCTTGATCTTTGTTGCCTCTTTTTTTTAGTTCTAACAAAAGAGCTCTAACTCATGCAAGCATACATGTGTCAACAAGTAATACAGAGTAAGTAGAGTATCGATCCCACAGATAAAGTTGTCTAATTTAAACCACTATGCATCAATTAAATCACTATATTTATATGGTTAAACTAATGATTATAATTGTGAATTAATCTAATTGCAAATAATGACTAAAACAAGAATAATAAGGTAATGAATCAAATCTGGAAATAATGGGATCCTAACTTCATTTAATACTTCATCTAATTACCACCGTCATGCAAGATTGTTTACATATCACAGAAAAGTAGTCAAGAGCACTAATATAGACATAGCCATTTTTCAATGTACTATAACCTACTTAAACAGTATCTGTGACAACCCGAAAATCCAGATTGTCCAGAAATTAAGATTTAAAGAATTAGTTATTAATAAAATAAATTTTTATTAATACTATTACATCTTATGTGTTTATTAATCGTTCTATAACTTAGAATGATTATTAATCGAGGAGGATTAAACAAAGAGCTAGGCCGAGCGAGTAAGAATTTTCAAGATGAAAATGAAATTTTTCTGTGAAAAAATATTTTCGGGGAAAAAGACGAAATAGGCACTATTCACCCGATGAAACCTAAGGGTTAGGGTTTGAATAACCTAAGCCTTTCTAAGAGTTCGGTATGTCGAAATGACATTTCGTCGAAAGATTTGACGATAATATATCGTGAAATGTTAAGTAAGTCGATAAAAGTTTTTCTCGAAAAATGTGCAGAAATCGAATAAAATAAAAACGACGAAAAGTATTGTTATGTACTTTTCACTCGTTTAGCTACGTTAGGGGAAAACGTGAAGGAAAACGCTTAACGTCAAAAAGTGTTTTTAAGTTTTTCAGAAATCCGAAGAATATGTAAAAGTTAATCGGTAAAGGAAAGACGAAATATCCAAAAATATTTGGATTCCGAGAATCGCAGTTTTTAAAACTGTCGAACGAAACCCGAAAGATGGAACAACGAAACTTAAGGGCTAAGCAAACTTGAGGGCTAAGTTAACTTAGTCCTTAAGTAATGAATAGTAAGGAGGTTAGGGTGTAAAAAGACCAAAATGCCCCTAGCCTTGAAAATCTATAAATAGGAAGCTTAATCTCATTTGAATTGGATTTTGAAAATCCTATCATTTGAGAGAGAAAGAGAGAGAGTTCGGATGGAAGATGAAAGGGAGAAGAAAGAGGAAAAGTTGACTCGTGAGCAAACTTTGTCTGACGGAAGGAATTTAAGGATGAACGGTAATCAAAATCCTAGTTTCTTCTAATTTTCTTTAAGTTTAATATGTTCAATACATAACTTAATGAAGATAAGAAGTAGATAATGTTAATAATGAATTTATAAAGTTGAATTCATGAGAAAACGAAGAAATAAGAATTAGAAATTTAGTTTATAAATTTCTTAAGGAAGTATAAGATTAAGTAAAGGATTTTGAGCGCGATCCGAATGAATCTTACGAATGAGTAGGTCAAATAAGTAAGGAATGATGTTCTATAACATCAAATTCCAAGAAAAAGTGAAATCCTAATCCAAAATATCGATTAAAAATGAAGAACGAACGAAGAACACGAAGAACGCGAAGAACACGCGAAGAACGTTGTTGATGGACAAATTAAAAACCATCGTAGTGTAATTGTTATTGATGGACAAGTTTAAAAACATCATGTATAAGTTAGATGCTTATTGCTTGGTTAGGAACATTGGAAACGTTCTTAAAGAACGGATTAGAATTGAGCTATAACGAAGTTATGGCGAAAATTTCATAAAAGAAGATCGAGAATTTGAAAGTTAGTAAATAAACCCGAACGTGTAGGGTTTCATAAGAATGTAAGAGAACGTATAAAACATGAGTCATAGACTAAAGAACGAACGAGTTCCAAATTCGGATGACCGAATTACGGACGAATAAACGAAGAACGTTAAAAACGTTAAAATGAACAAAGGGAGAAGATTAAGCCAATTGAATGGCATGTTAATGGATTCAGAACAAAGTTCTATCCATGCGTAATCAAAGTACGTAAGATAAGTAAGAAAATGGCTTTAGAACGACCCCGTTCTGAGTTATAACGAAGAAGTTATGAGATCGGAAAGTAAGCATCTCAAAATAAAGTTAACACTTAGAAAAAAATTTCGAGAAGAAGGGCTTGGCGTTGGCTATTTCAACCAACCATACTATATAAGGTGGCCCGCAGCTGCGACTCAAGAGGTAGAAGAGCGGACATCGCTAACTTCATGCCTTGCAGCGAAGTTTTAGTGTAGAAGAATGGCACCATGACACCGACCTCGGCGGTTTGACATTTGAGAGTGATGCTTGCAGTTGAGAGTTATAAAGGGGCCGTGCCAGCGCAGCAATACAGTACAAGGAAAAAGCTAGTAATGAGCTTTTAAATGCTCAACTGCTGGGGGACGTGCAAGAAAGAGATACGAACATGTAGTTCAACTAATGTAACACTTAATCGAGTGTTTTAAACCTTTAATGAAGGTTAAACGGAAAGATTAAACGAGATTAAAAGAATGTAATTACGGGTTACGGAGACCGATGGCGGGGGGACCGTAATCATGATAGAATCGAGCGTGAGGATTGCTATGATGGTGATTCCTTAGACATTGATGGACGATAGTAATGTATAACATTTTGATGTTATGACATGGTAATAAGAGATGAATGTAAAGCGTATAGACGCTTTGAACGTAACGTTGTTGCAATGAACGATCGGTCTTAGCATACAACGATCAGTATGACTTCGACATTAAGAAAGAATAATGAACATGGGGTTCATGGGATGGATAACGATCGAAAGCGATTAAAACCTTGAGTAAAGGTTGAATGAGAGATTAAGAGACGAGCAACGTGAACGTTGAATACGTAAATGATCCTTGTGAATCCTATTCACGTTGGACGAACGTTCTAAGTATACCCTAGTTGTATGACTTAGACGTTGATGAAAGTAGTAAGTAAGATACGAATGGTATCAAGAAAGCCGTATCGAATGGTAATAAGATTAATGAAAGCCGAATGTGAGTCGGATAAGAATGAATCCTGAGGTATGACATTTAATTGTCAAAAAGCCATAAGGAATAAGAAATTGACTTAACGAACATTATATTTAATATTTCGTATAAGTTAAGATAAGATAGGTTGTGGTACAATCGTAACCTTTGATGGTTGACATATGGGAGCTGAGCTAAACAATTCCTTCAGAGAGCGAAGGTATATACGAAACTGGCAACCGATCTAACTCACTGTGTGGGTAGTGTAGACGAGACGGGAACTTGTTTGTTGGTTGTTTGTGGGAAACCACTCAGAGTACCATATGGACTACTAGCAGAGAAGCGATGTGTGTTGAGTCCTAGAAAAGTTATAAGAAGTAGATAAGAATGTTAATCATCAAAGATGATGAACGTTTTGAGTAAGACATCTCCGTATGTCATGAAGCCATAGAATAGTAATGAAAGTTGGTCGCGTAAATTAGATTGCAAGAACGCAAACCTTAAGAAGTAAAGTTAAGTAAACCAATACGTAAGTCAAGTATATGACTAATTGGTGTATGTGTTATTTCCTTATGTGTTATAGGGAATGGAATGAGCGCGATTCGTAATAAATGGTAGGCGTAATGTAAGGCAAGTTTCCTAACTTCATTCATATTTTAAATGAATGCTAGTTTCTTAAACTTCTCAGATGTTGAACTTGAGAAGTTCTGTCTATGTGCGAATGTGCGATATATGTGCAAGGTTGTAGAACGTATGAGGCCTTGTGCCACAATGTGAACAATAAAAGAATGGCACTTCATCTGTGATTGAACTGTTCAATAAGAGAATGTTCTGTTTATACATGAACCGTTATTGTTAAGTCTGTGCTATTGATTCTAGCCAGACAGAATGTGTATGAAAGATAGTAGAGAATGAAAGTATTTCAAAGTGAATGTGTCTAATATTTTAAAATGATAGGAATTAAGATTATTCCTATTGTTCAAGTTGCTTCATAACCTTTGTTCGGTTATCGAAATTTCAAAGGAATGTTAAACTCTTAAAGTTGTTTGTTCAACTGTTAAGACTTGCTGGGCAATTGAATGCTCACACTTGCTTTAAATGAAAAACATTTTTAGTGAACGATGTTAGAAGAACTTAAGGATCTCGTATAGATCAAGCTGTCGGTATCCAGATGAAGTGCTATTCAGAATGTGAATGAGCGAGAAGATCAAGTAAAGACTTGTAATATAGAAAGATGAGAATTAAACTATAGAATAGTTTAATGAACGATTATGTATCCTTGATGGCGGATAAAAGTCACTCGTGCAAGATGTAAAGAATAATGTAATTATCATTATTTGTAATGAGAAAAGCTATAAGGTTTTTAGAACCTGGGATTTGAGAGTGTATGTTGTTATATTTCAGTATATAATGATGTATATTGGATGAATGATGTACTAGTGACGCACGGAATTCGAGTGTGAAGATGGACCGGATTTCGGGGCGTTACAGTATCCACAAGCGATAGACACCATGTAATCATCAACATAACCAAAATCACTATATGTCTATGTGAAATTGCAACCATATTGAATTTAAGCACAAGCCCTTATTTTAACTCATACGGTGAAACAGTATATGTCTATCTGGTTCATGAAATACAAAGCTACACAAAATAGCCCCATATACGCATGCTATCATGATTACAATCCATTCTCGCATGTCATTTTTCAATTCCATACAAGTACTGAAAATGAATGGTGATCAGTTATTTATACATGCAAAACAACCATGATTGAAATTCCTTATGATATGTAAAACAGTCCAGCAATCAAACATGCAACTAAACTACATATTAAAATCCGTTAGAATCCCATAATGGAGTTTAGTTCATGACTGAACCAAAAGCCATCATGGGATCAAAGCAAAACATGGAGAATAAACAAATAATTGAAAGAGAGGATAGAATCGATCAAACCCAATTGTTGATTATAAACCAATAGTAACGTTCAATTCCTCATTAAAATCCAGCAAAGAAACAGTTATTTTTCCACAATCCTTGAAAATCCAATGAATAAATAGAAAAGATGAAGTTTGGGCTTCGTTCTACATTGGAAATCTCCCAAAGTGTAAAACCCTAGTTCCAATATCGACAACACGTAAAAACTACTGAATGATACGTCTGACACTAGTCAGAATTGTTTTTAATTAATTACAACCCTTAAAATTAAAAATTAAAATAAAACATTTCAAATGACTTGGTCATCATGGCAGCGGCGCGCTCCTCTAATGTATTTCTCATGTGGTGGCGTGTGCAAGTTCGTCCAGTAGTAGTGTGGTCGCGGGGAAGGCGCGTGTGTTGGCTGTATATATGCCATGGCAACCTGCGATCTGTATTCTGGTTTTGCTTCTGATTCTAGTTCTATAGTATTGCTATTGCTACTGATTTATTCTGCTGCTCATTCCTTTCATGCTTGGTTTCCTTGCTCCACTAGATCCTCACGCCATGCTTCCATTACCCTTATGCCATCTAACACCACCAAATTATGCCATATCCTGCAATTGTTCCACCAAAAGATTTCTCAGAATATGCAATACAAAATGACATGAAATGCAATTAAAAACACACTTAAATGTACTCGAGATGGGTATAGTTCGCGTGAATTGATATCCAATAAGTAGGTATAAAACCCACTTATCAAATACCCCCAAACTTGAACTATTGGTTGCCCTCAAGCAATGCATATTATATAAACAATGAAAATGCAACTACATTACTATGCAACTAAGCTATGATGCAAACTAGTCTCACATTATTCCAGCTCTAACAGAATTTTAGTCCAAAATGCCTCAGCGAATTATCCAGATTCAAGAATACAAATTCAAACCAAACTATAGGCATAATGTCATACACGCAGATAATTCATAAATGCTATAGAGATGTTGTGTGTGTGTGTGTTGTGTTCACCAAAACTTGATTTTAGCAAAGAATACACATGCTAAACTGCTCAAAATATAAAATTATAGCCTAAATCAAGACTCATGTATACTTATGCAACAAAGATTGTTTCAACATATCAACACAAACTAAGGTTCAACAATGGGCTTAACTGCTTTATTGCTACTCACGAGGGCGATTTTTGCTCTTTCCCGAGGTGTTTATTGCTATTTTTTTTTACTCTTTTTTTTCACATGGCTATGCAATGCCTCATTCCCTTAGGCAACACTGCTACCCCTTAACGAGCTTTCAACCAACAACTCCCAGACCATGAAAGACCTTAGGGCTCTAGGTGTAGAGACAATCCCCTCGGGCGTACTTACTCAAGTAGCCAGGGCCCCGAAATAAGTCTAGCCACGTTATTGCTATTTGATTTTTCTTTTTCTTTCTTTTTTTTATACATAGGATACCCATGTTTTCCCAAAGTTTAAATATCAATGTTTTATACAGTCTAAGTTCACTTTTCACATATTTCTCTATTTAAAACTACATTTTCTATCGAGCAATGCAACGCATAATTTTTATACCTACAAGTGATTGTGAACACGGCCGTGCAAACCGGAAGCATTTAAACAGCATTATGAATTGCATTGTGTAAAACATTATATCTTAGCTCATGTTATCCAAAATACTCAAAAATCCTTTAAAACTCACTATCATCATCGGCTAGACAAAATTTCCATAAAGCTAGAACTGTGAGACATGCAAACTAAAAATATACTAACACAAGTAATAATAACTAAAACTTAAAAAATTTCTGTAAATTTTATCTAACACATAAACATACAAAATTTAAACTAAACACGAAAATACTATATTCACCTAAACTATATGTAACTACACTAATACCCCAATACCCCCAAACTTATAATATTCATTGTCCCAATGAATGAAGGTAAAAGGGTTAACGAGAACTCCCCTAATGATCAGTCGAACCACCCTCTTCGGGTGGTGAATCTGGTAGTGGATATGGCACAGCTGTCCCGAACTGAGGCCACTCAAGCATTGTTCCTTGTAGTGCAAGTTCCTCTGCCAAGGACCTCGTCAAACCCGTTGCAAACGCTGAAAAATTGTCATACATGGCGTCGACTTTACGCTCCAACCTCCGGAGCTGTCGATCACCAAGAACAGATGTAGATTGGGTTGACAGGCCTACTTCATTTGTCTGAAAGGGCTGCGGTGGTGGCTCTAGAAATGTGGGTCGGAGAATAAATCCTCGTCCGCGCGGGTGTGGTTCACCTCCTGCCCAATCCTCGAATTTCGCAATGGTACCATGTGTGATGTCCTGACTTGGGTTCTGCATCTATTCATTTTCCCAATGGCAACCCTGATGAGCACACAACATAGCTATACTCATCATGGATAGACCGTTCATGGTGTCTTTAACATTGGCATAGAACTCGCGGGCTATACTCATCGGAATAGGTGTAGGGGTGGCAATAAATCTAAGCCATCTGCGTTCGCGAATCATAACACATAACTGTCCATCTTGTTGCTCAGGCTTGAACCCTCTTTCTTTCCCAAAGGTTTTGGTCACAATTCGGTAATACTTCTGCTGGGATTCCAAATCCAGAAACTTGGTGTGATCAAAAATATCCTCCCCTTGACTGCCAGAGGAAGATGATGATAAGGAAGAGGAAGATCGTGCCCTCTTTGGACCCATTTGAAATTGATAGAGATAATGAAGATGATTTGCTTGGTAATGAATGAAAACCAATGAGGAGAATAGCCCCAAATTCATTTCTGCACAACCCACTAAGAAACCCTAGATTTATACTGCAATGTAGAGGTTGAGTAGATATGGAACGTGGAAGAAATCGTGGATGATTATGTGGTGGAGAGATTGATGGCTTCAATTGTGTAACAGATATAGAGGAAGAGACGTGCGTTTCAGAGAAAGCACGGTGATTTCGCTTCTGTTATGTTTTCAAATGAGAGCCCAAATGATCTCCAACACATTTTTAAACTTAAAAAAAAATTCCACGTCTGATGTCGCGTGCGGCCACGCGAGTGTTCAATGGGTTGCGTGCGCGGGCGTACGAGGAACTTGTTCAGCACAAAAATTTGGAGCACGCGGGCGCGCGAGTTGTATAGTATATTCAAGTGCGACCGCGCGGAATTGAATTCTGCACTGCTGATTTTCATGTTGTAAAGCAGTATTGCATTTTGTTTATTCACCTGCATACACCAATAGACACTATCAAAGTATGATTTACTAGATAAACATGAGTGTCTATTGTATCACCCTCATTTCAATGCAATGCACAAAAATGCTCCTATTCAATTTTAGCTACTCTGCTAATTATGCAGAGATACTCACATGATCCTAAATAAGGATGAAAATGAGCTAACAAAACAACTTGAACCGAATAAATAAAGAAAAAAGAAAAAAAATAGAGATAGAAATAATGGGTTGCCTCCCATCAAGCGCTAAGTTATAGTCAGTTAGCTTGACTGTCTCGGAATCTCATGTTGAAGACAGAATTGAGGTGAATTTCTGTCTGTCCACCTCACTACCCCAGTAATGCTTCAATCATTGTCCATTCACCTTGAAAGGCTTATCCGGAAACATATCGAATACTTCAATTGCACCATGCGGAAAGACAGTCTTCACTGTAAATGGCCCTGACCATCTCAATTTCAGCTTCCCGGGAAAAAGTTTAAGTTTGGAGTTATAAAGCAAAACCCTTTGTCCTGGTTTAAATGTCCTTTCTATAATCTTTCGGTCATGCCATTTCTTTACCTTCTCCTTCTACAGCTTTGAATTCTCATATGCCTTTAATCTAAATTCATCCAACTCTGAATTTTTAGCAATTACACTTCTCAAAGGTTCATACTCCACCAGAATCTCTACTTTATCATTTAAGACCCGATCCACCAAATCAACTCGAAAATATTCCTCTTCATCTACTGGAAACTTCATGGCTTTGAAGACATTAAAGGTGACCTCTTGATCATGAACACGCATATTGAGTTCCCCCTTCTGCATATCTATCAAAGTTTTTCCTGTGGCTAAGAATGGTCTCCCCGGTATGATTGGTATATTTTTATCCTCCTCGTAATCCAAAATAATGAAGTCAGCCGGAAAGATAAATTTGTCCACTTTCACCAATACGTCTTCAACAATTCCCCGTGGATATGTGATGGATCTGTCAGCTAACTGCAATGAAATGTTTGTCGACCTTGGATCCGGTAATCCCAACTGATTGAACAATGACAAGGACATCAGATTGATACTTTCCCCAAGATCACACAAACATTTATCAAAATTCATCTTTCCAATTGTGCATGGAATTGTGAAACTACCTGGATCCTTCAGCTTCGGAGGTAATTTCTGTTGAAACACTGCACTGCATTCCTCTATCAAGGCTACTGTCTCAAACTCGCCTAATCTCATCTTCCTTGACAATATACCCTTCATGAACTTTGCATAACTTGGCATTTGTTCCAATGCCTCGGCGAATGGTATGTTGATCTGTAGCTTTTTAAATACCTCCAAGAACTTGCTGAATTGTTTATCTTCCCTCTACTTATTCAATCTTTGTGGATACGGTACCTGAGGGTGAATTGGTGGTACTGAACTCATAGGCTTCTCAACTGACCCTTCTTTATCTTTCTCTTCATAGTGTACCTCAGAATTTTCTAGATTTTCTTTCTCGTCAGTCAACTGCTCTGCCTCGCATGGCCTCACGGCATCCCCTTGTAAATCAGGTGAGGGCGCGCGACTTTCAGTGTCTGCAATATTTTTCCCAGACCTCAAGGTGATCGCTTGACACTGTTCATTCTCGTCTCTTGGTGGATTTATCTTTGTATTACACAGCAATGAACCCTGGGGCCTGTTATTAAGCATGCTCGCCATTTGCCCCATTTGAGTCTCCAACTTTTTAATAGCCACTGCTTGGCTTTTGATCATCACCTCCGTGTTTGCCATGTACTTTAACATCATCTCCTCCATTTCTGATTTCTTTTCTTATTGAGGTACAGCTGGAGTGTGATGTTGTTGTTGAGAAAATCCCGGTGGAAATGGTGGTCTTGGTGTAAACTGTTGCTGAGCAGGCTAAAACTAATTCTGCTGATACCCTTAGTTATTTGACCAACTGAAGTTTGGATGATTACGGTTGTTGGGGTTGTATGTGTTCTGAAACTGTCCTTGGTCTTTCTTGTAATTGCTCACATCTTGTCTGAGCTTTCGAAATGATAGCACATTGATCCGTGAGTGCGACCCACTTTAAATCTAACATACTGAAGGCAATTGCTTTTGCTTTGCTCTCTCCGCCAATGTATCTATTTTCTTTGCCATAGGCATGCATCATTCGAACAACTGCGTAATAGCATCCACTTCCAACAAACCTGCAACTTTGGGCTGTGGCATCCGAGATGTATGATTCTGAAAGTCATTTACAACCATTATTTTGATAAGGGTATAGGCCTCGTCATAGCTCTTGGCCTATAATGCCCCTCCTGCAACTGCATCTATAATAGGCCTCGACTGCCATCCCAATCCATTATAAAATGTGTTGATCACCATCTAATCTAGCATACCATGGTGCATACACTTCTGTAGCATCTCTTTGTATCTCTCCCAGGCCTCGTATAAGGATTCACCCTGTTGTTGTTCGAACTGAGAGATAGTTGTCCTCATCTTTGCGGTCTTAGCCATTGGGAAAAATTTGGCTAAGAACTTTTGTGCTAAGTCCTCCCATATAGTAATTGATCCAGCAGGCAAAGAATGCAGTCAACTCCTTGCTTTATCCCTCAAAGAGAATGGAAACAACCTCAGTCTAATAGCATCCTCCGTCACCCCGTTGTATCTAAATGTATCACAAATCTCAATGAAACTCAACAGGTGTTCATTCGGATCATCCGTAGCAGCACCCCCAAACTATACCGAATTTTTGCACCATCTGAATAGTGCCCAGTTTAATCTCGAAAGTATTTGCTGCTATCGCTGGTCTGACTATGCTAGACTGAAGTCCATTAATATTCGGCATGGAGTAGTCTCTTAAAGCCCGGTGCTCTTCTCTTTGCTCAATTCTCTGTTCTTCTGCCATACTAGATGTAGTACTCTCTAACTTAGCTTGCAAATTTCTTCGCACACTTGCTTTCTAACCTCTTCCGTTAATGTTACCCTGTGCTGGTGTCAATTCTGAGTTTGACGATCTTATGTGCATAAAAATTCTACAAGTACCTGAAACAAAAACAAAAACAAGAATAGAATTGAGAAACAATTAGAATTTTCTAAGTCATACAATATAGTTTAAAACTGATGATGTTTATTTAAATTTAAACGCCTTTCCCTGGCAACGGCGCTAAAAACTTGTTGCCTCTTTTTTTAGTTCTAACAAAAGAGCTCTAACTCATGCAAGCATACATGTGTCAATAAGTAATACAGAGTAAGTAGAGTATCGATCCCACAGAGAAAGTTGTCTAATTTAAACCACTATGCATCAATTAAATCACTATATTTATATGCTTAAACTAATAATTATAATTGTGAATTACTCTAATTGCAAATAACGACTAAAACAAGAATAATAAGGTAATGAATCAAATCTAGAACTAATGGGATCCTAACTTTATTTAATAATTCATCTAATTACCACCGTCATACAAGATTGTTTACATATCACAGAAAAGTAGTCAAGAGCACTAATATAGACATAGTCATTTTTCAATGTACTATGACCTACTTACACAGTATCCACAAGCGATAGACACCATGTAATCATCAATATAACCAAAATCACTATATGTCTATGTGAAATTGTAACCATATTGAATTTAAGCACAAGCCCTTATTTTAACTCATACGGTGAAACAATATAAGTCTATCTGGTTCACGAAATACAAAGCTAAACAAAACAGCCCCATATACGCACGCTATCATGATTACAATCCATACTCGCATATCATTTTTCAATTCCATACAAGTACTGAAAACGAATGGTGATCATTCATTCATACATGCAAAACAACCATGATAGAAATTCCTTATGATATCTAAAACAGTCCAGCAATCAAGCATGCAACTAAACTACATATTAAAATCCGTTAGAATCCCATAATGGAGTTTAGTTCATGACTGAACCAAAAGCCATCATGGGATCAAAGAAAAACATGGAAAATAAACAAACAATTAAAAGAGAGAGATATAATCGATCAAACCCAATTGCTGATTATAAACCAATAGTAACGTTCAATTCCTCATTAAAATCCAGCAAAGAAACAGTTGTTTTTCCACAATGCTTAAAAATCCAACGAAGAAATAGAAAAGATGAAGTTTGGGCTTCGTTCTACGTTGGAAATCTCCCAAAGTGTAAAACCCTAGTTCCAATATCGAAAACACGTAAAAACTACTGAATGATACGTCTGACACCAGTCAGAATTATTTTTAATTAATTACAACCCTTAAAATTAAAAATTAAAATAAAACAACTTCAATGACTTGATCGTATCGCACGCGCGGCAGCGCGAAGCTCCTCCTGTGTATTTCTCACATGCGCCTTGCGATAGTCTCGTTCAGTCGGTGGTTGTGGTTACATGTGGCCGTGCGTGTGTTGGCATGTATAGCCGCGCGGCTTCTGCAGTCTACATTCTGATTTTGCTTCTAATTCTTGTTCTGCAGTGTTACTATTGCTACTGATTTGTTCTGCTGCTCATTCCTTTCATGCTTGGTTTTCTTGCTCCACTAGATCCTCACGCCATTCATCCATTTGCCTTATGCCATCTAACACCACCAAATTAAAACTGTTGAACTTTGAATTGTTCTTGGGATCTGGATATTAGCATCACTAGTTGAACTTTGAATTAAAACTGTTTGATCTTTTGGACTTTTATTAAGAGCACGAACATTTAAGTTTGATCTCATTGTTTTATAGTAAATTCTGTAAATCAAAGCAATGGGTTGAGATCCTTCAATCATTTGAGTAATCTCTCCATCAGTTTTAATATTTAATGATAAGGCTTTGAATAAGTTTTGATCACTAAGACTCAAGGTGAAATCAGGAAAGCAATTGAAATGGATAGGTCCATTATGCAAACTTGCTTCCATGGCACCAATAATACTGGGATAATAATTCAAAAATCTAGCATCTCTAAGGCAGAGGTAGATAGATGAATTAATTCCTTTTCTGTTGAGAGGTTTGACTGCAACTTGAACAAGACCTATGTGAATAAAATTGTAACCCTTCTTTTTGTGTTTTTTAATAACTTCTGGCGATAAAAGACTACAATTTTCGTATTCTTTGTTAATTGCATAAACTCTTTCAACTGTTTTGACATTATAGTCAGTTTTGAACTTATCGGAAAAGGTTGACTGATAAATATCTTTAGGAGATACTCTAGGTATGTTCCAATTGTGTAAAACTTGATTAATGTTTTCATAACTATGTTCTTCTTGGTTAACTATGTCCGGGACAGGAGGCAAAGCTGACCTGTTACTAACTGAAGAGCTGGATCTGAATAACCTACTCATCTTGACTATTTCAAAATAAAATCTTACTCAAGGTCCATACATGAATACCCCGTTTACCCAAAGTAGACTCATACCTATGTTCTATAACCCGACACTGCTCACACCTTGGAGACTTACAAAGGTTAAACACGAATTAGGTGGACTACAGGTAAGTAAGGTGACTTCAGAACTTTGATGAAGAAGATGATTTTGAAAAAGTAAAGAGAAGTTTGATTAAAAAGATCTACCAATTCAGCTACCAACAAAAAAAATGGCCCTGATACCATGAGAGGGCGGAAGGAGACTGTTTAAGAATGAGATGAGAAGAACAAGTGCGCATACAAACACAATTACTAAAATAAATTTTAATTATGATACAAAGAATCAAAGATTACAGATGGTTTTAACTTACAAGTTTACTGAAATAAGAACATTAGATGAAGGGGGTTGAGTAGGCTTAATCAGCAGTTGAGGCTAAAGATTTATCAGAGAAGGAACTCTGAGTCTTTCTAAGTCTACCTGAACCAAATGAATTCGAATTCCTTTTATAGAACAAGGAAAACGAATTATTACATTGTTACTATTACAACAACTAGGGTAAAGTAAAAGTAAGAAACATTTAACTGAAGTAAAAGTACAGGTAAAAACATTTTACTAAAGTAAAAGTACAATTAAAAGAAAAAAAGAATCGCTTTGGTGGAAAAGCGGACGTCTTCTTTTGACTAATGCGGCCATGGGTCCATATGCTTGAATGATTCTTTGTCATCGGTGAAAAGCGTAAGATGCTCTTGAATAAATCACGCCGGAGGTGGTCTTTGGTGGCCGAGGTCAGGTGACAGAGGTCTTGGGAGGCGTGTCGATGTCACATCACACTTTGATTGATTACTGCAGGAAAGAAAATGGATCTTGAGCATCTTGAAGACCGATTGTGCCGTAAGGATCACAATTACCCTTGACTCCAAGCTCTTGACAAGAAGTTTTGGACTGAGAAGAAGCCTTGTCAGACTCTTCATGTAACTGATCAAGTCTCAAATGAATAGCATCTGCAAGACGCCTTAATTGAGAATTAGAGTAACTAGAAAAATTAGTAACTTCATCGGAATCGGTAGAGACGATGATTTTTTCTTTTGACTTATCGGTTGTTTCTTGGTGATTTATTTGGGAGATCTGTGGCGGAGGCGCGATGTTGAAGAGGTGTTAATCGGAGGAGTCAATAGAGGAGAAGGCGGAAATTCTTTACGAACTTGGCCAACTATTCTATCAACACCTAATTTATCCCACCATTTAATGAAAAAAAACGGCGAGAGACGCAAGAAATAGGGAAAGGTAAGTCCGAAGCGGTCCTAATTCCTATGGACGACGGAGACCTAAATATCATGACTTCTTGGGTAGGTTGAAACGATATATTGCCATTTCAGAATCCAAGGGATTTTGTATTTACTACAGAATATAAGGAAGACTGGAATTTCCTCATATTTTGAATGATATTTACTATAATGACAAAAATGTTCTAACTGGGCAAGGAGAGGTTTGGGGAATATATCATGGCACAAATCGTACCTTGTCCACCAAAGGATAAACCATTTGGGAAATTGACTCTTGAATTTGTGGTTAAACTGAAAAAACCACGAATAACTATGATCTTCATTTTGTTGAAGCATAATTTTATGCCAAGCCTCAATATAATCCTAATAGCAGAAAGAGCTAGTGTGATTAGAAAATGACTTGAGATCGGAAGGATGACTACCCCAATCGGACAGATTGAGAACTTGCTTAATATACAGCGAATGATAAAGAAGCTTGAATTTATCATCGTTGGCATAAATTGGTTTAATAAAGACTGACTCTGTTTCAATAAGAATGTCCCTATAATACACTAAGAATTTATAAGGTCCTAAAGGAAGAAAATGCCATCCAGTAGAAAAATACTGGGCAGCTAACTGAATTAGGTCATTTTTAGGTTTCATTTGTAACTCGATATAAAATAAGTGTTGATCGAAGATTTGACGATAATCAGACATTTGATGACTAGATTTTGTTGAAGTAGCAGGGGTTTGACTAGCGAAAATATCGAAAGGTTTGGGTGACTAGAGAAATCGAGGAGTAGGGCTTGGGGACCGTATACAAGCACCCGAAATTTATTAATGGGTTTGGGTAGCTGGATGAGGAACAACAGGTTCCTTTTGATTGATTAATCGGACCGGCAGAGCTAGCCATGACCACGAGAAGATGAACCTCCTCGTACACTCATAATCTTTGTAATTGTACTGTGTTAATAAATTCACGAGTGAGAAAATCTGAACCGAGTTATTACTACCTTTAATATATTCAATATCGAATTCAAAAATACTTAAAATTGTTTGCCATCTAGCGAATGAATGCTTAGAGGCGACATTTTCAACATCCTTTTCATGGATAAATTTTGCTGACTTGCAATCTATTCTAACTAGAAATTTTTGGTTTAATAAATCTCTCTGAAATTTTTTGATACATAAAACTAATGATAAAATTTCCTTTTTAATAGTACTGTATTTTAACTGTGTTGAATTCCATGCGCCAGAATGGAAACGAACAATTTGTTCATCAGAAGTAGGAGTTAATTTTTATATGAGTATGCCACCGAATCTAATGTCAGAGGCATCGGTTTCAACTATTTTGAAAGCGGAATCGTTTGAAATGCCAAGGCAGGGCAAAACCTTAACATATTTTTTAACTTGTTGGACGACAGAAGTATGAATGTCAGTCCATGGGGGAGGATTACTTTGTAAGCGCTGAAAGAGAGGCTTACAAATCTTCCTGAGGTCCTTGTAAAACTTGCCAATATAATTGAGCGAGCCAAGAAACCTCTGTAGCTGAGTTTTGTCGGTAATCTTATCTGGGAACCGGTCGGCGAATTAAATACCTCTGTCAATTGGCCGCGTGAGTCCATGATAGAGGATTAATCCGAGAAACCTGACTTTAGTCAGAAACAGACAAGATTTGGAAGGAGAAAGAACAAGACCATTGGTTTTATATTTTATTTCCATCTGACATCCTTTAGCAGAATTTAGTTTTTCACTAGTTTTTTTATAATATCGTGTGGGGATAATACCTTCTTAAATACTGCTTTAAATCACTTTTTGATATCAACTAAGGCGTGGAGTCGCATGCAGAGAACGTTTATCGATAACTAAATTAATAGAGATATACCATTTTGAATAGTAATATCTTTAATTCTTTTAAGGGGAGACCTTGAATAAAGAGGTCGAATCTTTAAGCTTTGATGATTACGGTTCATCGTGACTTTCATCACTAGAAGAGGAATCATGAACTTGAAGATCGATTTCTTATCATCAATCTCTTTTCTTAAGTTAGAAATATCTAATTTAAAGTTAGAAATTTCTTTCTTAAGTTTATTAACTTCTTGATTTAATTCGTGGAGGTAATTTCTTTTCTTAGGAGATTTAAATCTTTCAAGAGTTTTGTTGAGACCTGAAAATTGGTTTTTCTTTGGCTCTAAGAACTTTATCGTTGACTTTTTATCTTTGGTTAATGTATCTTTTAATTGCTTCAAATCTTCGAGTTTTTAATTCAGGGTCTGTAATTTTACTAATTAGATCAACTAATAAAGAACTTTCTTCTTCTTCTTTCGTAATTACATTGATTCTTTTACAATAGTTTTTATTGCAATTTTCTGTACATATAGTGACTTCATTTTCACTATCAGATTCATCGTTAGATGTATTATTACTAGAAGATTCTGGAATATCAGAAGCTTCTTCATCACTACCACTGTTATTTTCAATTCTCATTAATTCTAATAAGCATTACTCAGATCTTCTTGGTGAAATATTTAATTGAGTTAATTTTTGTTTAACTCTACATTCACTTTATAATGTCTTTTCCGCCTTACAATTGTGACGATACAATTTTACTTTTATCATATTTCTTTGATTTTTATATGATTTTTCTTAGATGACTTGGGTTTATTGTAATAAGTATCTTGATTATTATTCCTTTTATCATGATTATATCTCTTCTTTTACGCTTATGACTTTTATGTGACTCAATATGTTTATTCTTATGCATGCTTTCTTACAGAGGAGCAACCCATGGTAAACCATCTTGTTCACAAAATGTTCCTAACTCGTATTTAGTTTTATTTTTATCTTTTAAAGCTTTTTAGCTAACTTAAAGTCAATACACATTTTTAATCCGATTTTTTGAATATAACTAATAATATCACCATAAGTCAAATTATCATAATCTATATATCCTAAATTTTTACTTAATTCTTCCCTAACCTTGTGAGCAAATAAAGATGGTAAACCACTAACAAATTTCTCTTTCCAAATTGGTTTGTTACTGTCATTTCTCATCATAACTCTGGAAGTAAATACATCTTTGTACCATCTAAAATCACTTAGAGTGGGACATGTAAGATTACTTAATTGATTATGGATTCTTTCAGTGATATTGTAACAACCCCAAAATAGGTCCATTCCATCCAACCTATTCTGAGTCGTTAAATACATGGTATAGAAATAACTACAACTTTATTACAACAATTGTCGTGCAAAATACAACAACACATATGCTGTGAGTTTGGATACCAATATATACCAAATGTAACTTGGACACCAACTTGGATAACACGTCACCATGACACCTTACATAAAGGCAATTAAAAAGCTGTTTTAGAAATTAGAAACTTTGGGAAGTGCTCAAGGAAACCTTCGTACATGGGAGGCCATGCTTTTAGGTTATGGTAGATATCATATGGCCACAGAATTATCCTTGGTTAACCCAATAAACCCCAAAGAAAAATGAGAAGATTACTATCATATTCTTCCCAATGGTGAGTCTTCTCTTGACATATCATTATCTCCACTTTGCTCTCTAATTGGGTATTATACTCCAAACAAACACCAAGATTATATAGGTAGTGCTTGTAAATATACTCAGCAAGTGGATGAGCACAACCATGTCTTATGATAACACGAGGTTGTATGTCATTAGACATCTTGTATGATAGTGACAAAACACCATTCCAAGTTAAATTCACCTCACCCTCAACATCTATAGACCACCACTCTATTCCCTCGCTATCCCCACGACCCGGCTACACTTTTATTACCTGAAAGGAATTGTGAAACAAAAGGGTGAGCACAACTAGCTCAGTAAAGAATATTATGACTAAAGATAAATAAATTATCAATAGTCTTCATCAAGAATAAATCGAGATTTAGAACATATGGTAGATGATAAAACTTTTCAACCATAGTTGCAAATGAATGAGCAATCCATTAGAAGAGTCAAATAGACTATAAAGTCTATTGTCTTCTCCATGTTAAAATTCACCAACAATGTTTTATCCTCGTAACATCAATCAACAATTCCGCCCACAATCACGTGTATAACTCATAATCGTAATTGTAGTTCTAAATTCCTTTCCTCATCCAAGACAAAGATAATTTTCATCACTTGAGTTTACACGAAACATCAAAGATCATGGTTATACCAAATCACGCCTGCTCATAATCATACTAATAAATTCATCTTTGCACCACGGGCCAAAGATATTCATCAACAGTTCATCTTTACACTACAAAAAAGATATTCAACAACGGGTCATCTTTGCATTACAAGCCAAAGATATTCATCAATAATTCATCTTTTGCACTACTGTGCTAAAGATATTCAACAATAGGTCATCTTTGCATTCTGAGCAAAAGATATTCATCAATAATTCATCTTTGCACTCTGTGCTAAGATATTCATCAACAAGTCATCTTTGCACTACGAGCAAAAGATATTCATCAATAATTCATCTTTGCATCTTGGCTAAAGATATTCATCAGTTAGTCATGTTCATTTAAACACTGTTCATCTTTTTGCACTACAGCCAAAGATATTCTTCAAATCATTCATCTTTGCATTGGTTTTATCCACGTCCAAAAATACCTCAAAATAATCATAGTGGTGTAAAATTCAAGAATGATCAAAACATGGATACAATCAAAGGTAGTATCCGAATAGATATTTTAGAGCGAAAAGAAAAATTTTTATTTTTAAATTGAATAGTCCGTATTCGTGAATAGTGTCGTATCGTGAATAGTCCGTATACGTGAATAATAACTCAAACACCAAAAGATAGAAATTCCACAAAAAACATTTTCACGCTTCATGAATAGTACTCGTGAATAGTAACTCGTGAATAGTAACTCATGAATAGTAACTCGTGAATAGTAACTCATGAATAGTAACCCCAGACATGAAAAAGTTCCAAATTTGATAAAAATTTCAAATCAACATTTCAAAGATAATGATATTGAAGAAATAATATCATTACAAAAAATAATATCCCTTACTATCCCTTACCTCAAAAATGAGCAAAGACTTACGGCGGGATATCGGATATAATGACTGAAGGAAACTTGCAATCGATGAATATCAACTCACCAAGTATCTAAATACTCACAAATTACACTCAATAATCTAGAGAGAAGAGAAAAACTTTGTTTCGGTGTGATTTTCAATTCTAACTTAGCCCTCTATTTATAGGAAAATGTTAAGATGTAAAGGCACTTAACTCCAACTTTGATGGCTTTACACCGCTACTATTCCCACCCACCACATTTGAAATAAAATTCAGCACATTTCTTCACCAACCACAAGTGGGGCCCACTCAATTCTAGAATTTTCCACCAAAATCAATTATAAACCTAATTTCCTAATCGGTCACCTCTTAAAATTCATAACAAATCATTCGTTCATTTTAACGGTTCAAAATTTGTGGACATATACTCAACTTATGTATGTATAACATATCCAAAAATTACAACGATCCAACGGTCGGATCAAAATTTATAACTCACATAATATAGTTTGAAGAACAACGATTTTTCTGGACTATTAGTCCTTCGTATCGATTTCATTCAAAATTTCACCACGAAATATCTACAAAGAATTTTGGGTGATTCAAATTTCTACATTTAGCTTACTTCTAGGGCTTTCTTTTGATATATGGCTCATCTCTTAACTCATTATACACAAAAGAGTTATGGATTTTACAAAATCAAGTAATAAACTAATTTTTCCTAAAATCCCATATTT